>LD527064.1:50513-78122 GCA_001465055.1 Ptychodera flava
CAGAAGACAATAATATGTATAAAAACTAAGTCATGCAGAATGAAGTTTCGAGACTTTTTATTCCATTATATTGAGTCAACTGATCAAAACGTGAATAACAGCATCTCAATCATAAATATGTCTGTATTTATCGCTATCCATATTGTAATTTCTCGGTTAAAAATGTACCGTCTATGTCTGTTTTCACACTAGCATGTGATACCTCTAATCTAGAATATAGACCGAAAAGTTGCCGAACAGGTATATGTTACCCACATTGTCCGTAACAGAAAAAGTCTATAATAAGGAGAACAATTTCCTTGTTAACATTTGTGTGATTGTGATCTTTGAAAATGACTTCACAAATGTCACGAAGACAACTTTAAAAATGTTATGTTATTACCAGTTTTGAACAATAATATTCACGCTTTACATTATTCTGAAACTGCGTCGTTTGAAATTGTGATAAATAATGAGTGTGTAAGAAATACAATATCCACAGATATTGCCATGTTCATATTCGATATTTGACAGCACCGAGTGACGAGCGTACGAACCCATGTTTGATTGTAGGAGAGTGCGCATAATTATAAAACGTATATTGTATCAGTGTATTTATAACTCAACCTCACAATTACTTTGCTGTTGCAACTCACAGCATCTACACATGAATGTGGTTGTTATGCCACGTGAACTACATATATACAAGTGCAGTTAATGTACACATAAAGCCTTTAAATCTGAAGTCACATCTCGATTTTTATTAGCAACAAAATAACTACTTATAAAACACTGAAAAATAAAAAGTGATAATGTTTCATCAGAATGTGAATTAACAAATTTTATACCATTGGGTGATATAGAAATTAAACCGCATGCAACTTAAACAGAGTCTTTGAATGAACTAAGTCGAGATATGGACGTATGAAGATCTAGAAATTAGACTACTTGGCTTTCAAAGCATGCCTTCAAAGTATGTAAAACTGCAGCTAAATTGATAAGATAGCATGCACAAACACAATAAGAGATGCACAATCATACTGTACCCAATGAATCAGCCAGTGAAACCATAAGATTATTCGTTTAACTGCCTTTAACAGATTTTCAATGTGACAGCAGCGCCGCCTTTCGCCAGACAATGGTACAACTTCGCCAATGTATTCAGTTCATATTAAAAGAAAACTCTTTTGATTACATTGTCAAGTTTATATCAGAATTTATCTTAAATAATAATGTCATTCCCGAACTATTTATAATATTTATACATTGTTTTTATATTTTACAACGTCAGACTGTCCTTGAAAACATCCACGATAGGAAGATCAAGCTTGAGTTGTTCAACTATCACAAGGTAATAATATAAGTATGTCAAAACCAGGTCACCAAATACTTGGAAATAATATTTGATACTTTATTGGCATGTCATAGTCACACTTTAGTGAGAATGTTATTCAGACAATGTCCATATGCCATGACATGTGTGCTACAGTTAATATCCGCACATTGGTAACTTGTTAGGTTTAATTTTAATTTGATAAATGACTTGTCTGGTTTGTATATTCTATTCTTGACGACAATTAACTCCATGGGCTTTAGCACCTAGAACTTGACGTCAAATAATCATATTATAATTTGGAAGACATTCAATAATCATTTTTATCTAATGATCCCCTGGTTAACAATGTTTCCTATTTTGTATGCATATATTTATTTTAAAGGCTAAGTCTAATAGGTTAGCATTTATTTAAATTTACTATCGCTTCTTAGATGTATCGCCAACAACAAGAGTTTAACGCTCTCATGAACGAACCAGGTAAAAAACGTAATATCATGAAAATCTTACTGTGTGGATACGGTGGTAATGGAAAGACAACACTCAAACATGCGTTACAGCGGGTAGGTGCTATGATATATTCAATGCCACGTAGTGGTCCAAAAAGTGACGTCACAAAATAATTTTAGAGAGACTATTTCTCTTTTGAAACAGTATTTAAAAAACAGCCAAGTCAAATGACAATACGCTTAGATCATCCGCAGCTTTGAACAATAGTGGAATAAGTAATGCATGACGAGAAGCCAGCATGAGTAACGAGCCTCTCAGCAATATTTTCTATTCTAACAGCGTACGAACTTAAAAAATTCATTAATAACAATGATTCAAGTAACACCATGGAAGTAGTACGATATTACACGGACACTGTTGCTTTTTCTTGTGAAGAAATTGGTACCACTATTCCCGCTGTGGAGAGTCACCAAGTAAACTTCTTATAATGTACCATTTAAGTGCCCATACATCAAAGCCTGTGAAATGAAAATATAGAATAGCATGAATATGTAGTGCGTAAAACATTTATAACTTTGTCTCTTTTTGGCGATAGTGCCCGTTTTTCACCCCTTGTGGTCTTTGTGGTATGAAACATACAGGGAATGTGTCTTTGGTAACGCACTTCCCGTTGGGGTGTTAAACGGGTGCAATACCTCTAATGAATAGGCAAGAGATGTTTACTTTAGATCATCACTAAGAGTCGGCAAAAAACATCAACTTTATTGCTCTCAAATGTCTCATAAGCGGTTGAATTATTTAATTTGTATATGGATATCATGTTTAGCGACTCTCCAAAAGGTAATATCGTTCCCACGTAGAAACTACAAAGAAAGTCAACAAGCCTGACTAAAACAGGTTAATATTTAATTGTAATTTTACTTTGTTGCAGTGTCTTTATTACATAAGTGCATTTTGCTTCCTTACAAGCTCGTTGATAACAGAATAGTCGAAATCATTATATTTCTTACTAAGCATAAAAGAAGTTAAATGTAACGCCAAAAAATGTTGACATTCTCTTCTCAGCGTTTCTCTTGGGTACAGAGCAATGTTATCTAGTTTAGAGTGCATGGGAATAATTTTGATGCACAAGTCACACATTTTATGTGTAAAATACAGCTTAAAAGCAGGGACTCTTAAAACTTTGAAAACATTTTTTTGATAAATAGAATAAGAGTACTGGCTCAGGTAACTGCCACCTTTCACAAAAATGCACCAGTAAGTACATTACAAAACCTGTAGTTGCATCACTATCTCATATGCGTTTACAGAGCTTCATTGAAGCAAAACTCTTGCAACGCTCAAAAGAAAAAGCTCCATCATCAGAGAAGGAAGAGTACGAACCAACGCCTGGTATAGACATGGCCACGGTTAACATCTCCAAGGCTGGAAAATTCGGCATCTGGGACTTTGCAGGACAAACAGAGTACTATGTAACACACAACATGTTTCTCTCTGCTGAAAATTCCATCTTCGCTGTTGTCTTCAAAATCACTGATACACCTGAGAAGCAAAAAAACGAGGTGAGTCCTGTTCGGATGAATTTCTTAATAACAAACATTGTGGTAAAAAGACATCGGCAGTGGATGTTGTTGTTTGTTAATTTGTTTGTTTGTTTGACAATGTCTGTCTGTCATGTTAGGAATGAATTTGTGAGCGAGTTTGGGAAAAAAACTTGAGGTAAATACAGCGTTGTAACTTGATCGTCCATTGCATTGTCCATTTTATTGCAGCACAAATAAATTTTTCAAGGGTATTTACATCTTCCACTAGTGTATTTTCTTTACGGGCTTGTTTAAATGTAACTAGTAAATCTAATCTACACAAAAAGTTCTTTCTTGGGAGTATATTTTACTTTGTATCCAACATTTACACAGAAGGCGACCATTTTTTGTGATATAGTCGGATTTGAGTGGCTCGTTTATTTCTATACTCTATATATTTTGCTTGTTTGTTATTTAAAAGCGTCAACAGGAAACTTGTAGTATAGCGATTCTGTCATAACGCACTTATGACTAGGACCGTACTCTTAGAAGTGTAGACGTCATAAAAACACAGTATGTACCTTAACAACGAATGGTGCCAACCAACTATTATTCATATCAATTATCACAATATTGCCGCTTTTACTCGTTTGAATTGTAGAAAAAGTTCCATATTTCCTTCTTTACCATGACTAATTAAATTCAAAACTTTTGTGCTTGGCCTAAAGCATCGTTCACGGATATGACGAGGCTGAACTTAATAAATGGTCTGTTTACATAACTCACAGTATTGCTGAGACCGGTATTTTCTAACTTATGGTTCCAGACATGAAAAATCGTAACAAAATGGCTGCCATGCGGCCATATTTGATTGTATCGTGAAACAAATTGACGTGTATATATATGACACAGGTGATATGGTACATTGTACCGGCTTTGAAAGAAACCGATCAACAAACGTCACACACGTCACATCACAGCAGTGAGGCGTGAGCTTCACTGGTTGCCTATCCATGCTAGAATTAATTTCAAAATTCTTCTTTTTGTGTATAAAATTTTGCACGATCAAGCACCTGCTTATCTTTCTGATCTTATCACAGTTCACGTTCCTAAATGGTTTACACGCTCAGCGTTCACACCAATTTTGGAGCCGGTGAACTGGGAACAGAAACATTTTGGTTATCGTTCTTTTTCTAATGCTGCTCCCACTTTATGGAATGCCTTACCAAAAGAAATTAGATTGTCACCATCTGTTGCCTCTTTTAAAACATCTCTGAAAACATATCTCTTCAGAAAGTACTATGATTAAGTCATCGTTTTGATGTTCGTATCATGTTGCATTGTAGAGTTTGTATATTTTAATGTACTTGCTGTATTTTAACCAGAGCATTTTATGGTACTTTTATTGTTATTGTATTTTCATCTTGTATTTTATTGTAAAGCGGTTTGATATTTTATTGATGGAAATTGCTTTAGAAAAATAAATTATTATTATTATTATTATTAAACGTCAGAGGAGAGCTTTTTGACGGTTACATGGACGCACGCACGCCGCACGGTCATTGCCAAAACCACAAGTCCCCCGGACTACGTCGGTGGCGACTAACAAGCTAGAGTAAGAAGTACATGTTCTTTGCTCTAATTAACTCATACTGTACTTGATATCTATCAAAGGTAATCTCATGGCTCTCTTTCATCAAGGCGATCATTATGAAAACTATTGCAAAGGGGCAGTTTAAACCAACTGTAATTCTGGTTGCGAGCAGGGCAGATCAACTGAAAAAGGGAACTCGCAAGAAAGGTAAGTTTAGTAATTATCAACGATACGATGTCTTGCATTTTACATAAAGCATATGATCTTTACAAGAGTCGTTTTGCAGTTGAAACTGAACAATAACTTTCAAAGTTGTGTACAAATTACCTTTATTCATCAGAACTATGCATCCGTAAAGATCAAATATATGTGACACCTCCAATAGACATACATTATACCACATTTAATCTGATTCACGTCCTTTAAATTAGAGTAGGAATTGTACAATGTTAATAACCATTGATTTCATTGCAGAAAAAAAAAATCAGAAACACACTTCTATATCAATGTTTTTGGAAAAATCATGGCTATTTTGTTTAAACAGAATCATCAAGGACTTCCTGAATCCTATTACCAAATAAAACCAACTCCATTGACTAATAATGAAGCAATACAGTCTTTTCATTAAGCTTTACAATATTTAACTTTTACCTCGTGATACCTCTGGCGATAACTCACTTAAGAGCTATTTCATCGACTTAATATTTGATTTATAGCTGACGCTCTGTACAGAGAAATACAGCTCGAAGCTAAAAAAATGTTTGGTGAATATCTGAATATCCTTGACGAGACGTTCATACTGAATTGTCATGACTCACAACACAGAGATATGAACAGACTGCGGACATGCATTAAACTTGCAAAGGTATGTATCGATAAAAATGGCAATATAATTATTTAAAATGTGATACCTTCAATCTTGACGGGTCTTGGGATGACATGAAATATTAAGCAAGCAAATAATGCTATTTGAAAGTGTTAATCGAAGCCCCAGTAAAGCTAACCTTTTACATCTTTTTATATTTTTGTTTAAAATGGCATCCTGAATATGTGAAAGAAGACCATAAATGATACTGAATTGCATACCCAATCTTTTGGTTTTTTTTTTTACTTTACAATGGCTATATTAAATTTACTACAGCCTCGCTGTCTGCAAACGTACACGGATTTAGGTGTGACGAATTTCACACTAAGTGAAAAATATTTCCGGTCTAAAATTGCTGAAAGCATGTTTTTGCTAAAAAAGGAAGTATTCAAAATAATTTTACACGTTTATTACGGGTTGAAATTTTGAAAATTTGAAAAGAAAATAAGAAAACCACCATGAACGTTTTAATTTTAACATCGGCGTGCAAGAGGCGTTCTACTTCTATACACTTGGTGTTCAAGTTTGGTGCCTTTTCCTATCCCATGATGCATCAAAACGGAAGTTGCGACATTTTTCTTGTTAACGCACACTGAAGTCGTCATCGTGCGGATTCAAGACCAGAAAGGGTAAGTTTTCTCTCCAAAATAGTAAAAGGTATTAGATTTGGAAGCATCTGTATTATTATCCTTCGAAATTAAGTGTATTGTACTTTGAAATAGCTTAACTACGTGAAGAACCCTGTTTTTAGTGGCTGTTATACCAACAACTAGCTGTGAATACGCAGTGGTACTTTGGCCATGGCCTATCGATCGATCTCATTCGGGTCAAGGGTCATCGCAACACAACTGCAGCGATAACCCTCGACCTGAGCGCGATCGATACGCCTTGCATAGTACCGCTGCGTAATCACTGCTAACACATGTCTTTTAGTAGAGACAATCGCATGTAAAACATCAATTAAACATCGTAGAGTATACAATGTATTGTTTCAGCGTATGAGAGTTTGGCTTTTTTATTTTAATCACTTGATGACAAGAAGAAGCCAATATTTTGTTACATTATTGAAAAGAGGCACTGTATATGAAAGTCTCCCCTTTTTCTTAACCTGATCAGTCCTTTGTCATTCACTTAAAGTCTCATCTCGCCATATTACCTATTGTTGCATTATTTTAAGGATATAACATAACAAGTTGGATTTACCTGGTAATTGAAGAGTTATTACAGAAACTGAAGGTACAGAAATTGAAGAAGATGAGTGTACAGGTAGATGTCTGGAAACAAGCTTGAGAATCTCAGTTCATCTCAAATATAACTTCCAAGGGTCAGTAACTGAATTTTGATAAGTTCCTGTATTTTTTTTCTGAATTAATCTGAGCTTTGGTAGCATACTATGATCAACTAAATGTTGCCGGAGAATAAGCTTTCACAGACGTGTAGTCTTTCTTATCAGATGCAAGGGGGGAATGAAAAATTAAAGCTGAACGCGACAGAAAAGTCAGAGTAAAAATGTCAAATCTGAATTACAGAATTTTCTGAAATTTTCACTCTGAATTTTCTGTCACTTTCTGCTTCAATTTTTCATTCTCCCTTCATCTGATGAAGGAGACTTCACGTCTTTGAAAGCTTATGCCCCTGTAACATTTAGTTGATCATAGCCTGCTACCAAACCTAAGATTATTTTGTATTGTAGCTCAACACGTGTCTTGTTCTTTTTAGCTTTGCTGTTAGCTAAATAGATTGTTGTGTAGCATCGTCCTCAAATTTATACATCCCATGGTTTCAAAACAGCCTGTACGAATTCTTTAATATTTGGGTAACAGGTCCCCAGGGATTACCCTAATCAGATATATTTAAATTATGATAAAATATGCAAATTTATATTTTTGAGGCCAATTTTTCTTTTTTGGCAAAAAACTTCTTCTCTTTTACTGACGTCTTCAATATTTAGTAAACATATCCCTAAGAATGACCTTAGTCAAATTTGTGCTAGTTGTGATGAAATATTCAAATTTTTATATTTCATGGTAATGTTTGTCGTTTTTTGTCAAGAAATCTGTAAAAACTCTTCTTCAAAACTGCTAATTGAACAGCTTTGATATTTAGGACATAGATCTCTACTGATAGCCTCTTTCAGATTGTTCAAATCATGCAGAAATTTGTCGTTTTGCATTTTTAAGACATTAAAGACATTTCAGACATTTTTAAGATATGAGGGATTACCAGGATGTGATATATTCAAGTTATGATTTACCGTTTTTGGTAAAAAAATTGGTATAAAAATTAACATCAGGGAACATCAAAATTTGAAAGGTCTTTACGAATATGTTTTTAATTTCTGAGAAGTATATTTTTGAAATTTCATCGATTTATTTCAGCGTTTATTTAAAAATATTACAAACAAACAGACCTTTTTGTTTATGAAGGACTTGGTTGGAAAAGGAAACTAGTTTACCCTGCCAAGAACCCACTTTCACCACTTTCTGCATCTTGTGCCTTACTGTGACACTTTGACATATTGGCATGTGTTTATTTTAGTGTGGACAACTATATACAATGTGCACTAGAGAAGCCTTGACTAACTTTGTTTTTGTTCAAAATTTACAATTGTTTATACAAGAGGAAATGTCTATAAGAAACCATCTTACAAAAATGGAGTATGCATTTCATACCTGTACGTGTTTTCAACACTATAAGTAAGCCAAATTTTGAGCTTTTTCAGATGATTTTTTGTACGTTTCAAACAAGTATGGACATATAAAACGTAATCCACAATATTTAAGTAAAACCTGTGTTTTCATTACTTTGTTCATATTTTTAAAACGATCTACACTGTTTATGGTAACTTTTTATTGCTTATGTTTTTGATAGGAGGGTGTTAACACCGTTGGTATTTTCCCCTGACAAACTTAACAGACAAAGTGACAATGTTTATTTGCCCATTTAACAGTAAATTATTGCACTTCAGAAATGTTTTGTGTGTTTTTAGAATAAAATAATTTTACTGAATATCAGTGGTGTGTAGTGTTATTTCAAGGCTTGAACAGTCCCTGAACGCCCCAAATTAAAGGTGTTCAACAAGCGCGCATCATGTGTTCTGGCCTTTAACATACTTATCGTTGAACGGCGTCCATGCGTTCAAAAAGTGTTACAGCCCTTTGAACGCGTAAATGCGTTCAATTTTTTGAACACATTTCATGTGCAACGTGTGTTCAGATATGGAACACCATGGTGTTGTAACCTCCACAAATGTAATATCAACCACAATTGTAATAAAATGCACCCATAAATGTAATATCGCCCATAAATGTAACAAAAATAAACCATAAATGTAATAAAAACACCAACCACAAATGTAATAAATGGTAACCATAAATGTAATTAAAAAAACACCCATAAATGTAATACTTATCAACCATAAATGTAATAAATCTATTTTGTCATTGCAATTGAGGAATTAGCCCTTAAATATTGATCTATGTAATAAGGAAAGCAACTCCACACATTTTTCATTTCTTAATTGTTTGCGATTAGTGTGTTTTGCATATTTGAAAGTGTATTTTACGTTTCTCTGTTTTGTGTACAGAACTGACTGGCCATGGATACACACAGCTGTAATCTGAACGTGAGTGCAGTCTCTACTCCAGAGTGGGGAAGACTGTAAAACACTACGATCCTTTAACGCCGTTTTTTCGAAAATTGCCGTACTTTCTTAATCAATCTCCTCAAATTCGTCTTCAGTGGATAAATTGTGTGGAATAATCAATAGATTGTCTGTATTCCTATTTTGTCCTACTTGAAGTTTGTTCCTTCACTAGGGATGCCAGGATGTCTAATTTTGTACTACTGTGTTCAAGGTAGTGTTCGTATTGTTTTTTACTAGATTGAAATTATGTTCTCGTCAACATGTTTTGTGTCGTAAGTTTCTGTTATAAGGTTTTATATTTCCTATGTTATTTATTCTGAGTCATCTGTCATAAACTTTGTGTGGTATCACTGGTTGACGAGTTATTTTGGCGCTTCCTTATTATGTAATTATCAGTGTCTGGAACTGCTGTTCCGCTTCCTTTATCTAACGGTTTGATCAGTACCTCGCCGTTTTCTGATAGCGTTCCCAAAGTATTCTATGCTGTGTTTCGGAAAGGAAATCTGGTTTCAGGAAAGTATGCAATAACATTACACTAGTCTTATTAAAGTCATTATTTACTCAGGGCATTGATAAACAAATGATCACATACGCAAGTTCAAGTTTATTACATTTATGGTTGAGTTTTATTACATTTATGGTTAATTTGTTTATTACATTTGTGGTTGCGGGTTGTTACATTAATGGTTGACTATTTTATTACAAATGTGGTTGATTTTATTACAATTGTGGTTGATATTACATTTGTGGAGATTATTACATTTGTGGAGGTTACAGGTGTTTAATATAATGTCTGATGAACACGTAGCGTTCAAAATCTGCACACGTGTGTTCAAAAATTGAACGTTGGTTGAACACGTAGTGTTAAATTTCTGAACGGCTAGACGCGTTCAAAAAGTGTCACAAAAAGGCGTTTAATTGGTGTTCTATCCTTGAACACTTAACTTTACAGTGTAGGAGTTTGAACACATGCATGAGAGAGATCCCGGCCTCACTGCAAAGTCGTTCTCTTGTGCACCCTACCAAATAGCATTGTCACCTCTTGGTTTGATCACACAAATTTGGCTTACTGGTGCCAAATTAACAAATTGTAGAATAACAGATCACCCGATAACCAGTATCCATCCATAAAGTATTGATCAATCTTTTACGGTAACCATGGCAGTATGGTATGGTTAAATTTCGAAATGGTTATTGAATGGTTATTAAAATATAAATTTCAGTGATAATGTAAAAGATGAATTCACAATAGGTCAGTTTGTTCTTAGATCCTGTGCACTAATAAAGGTATATGTCGAGAGCTTTTCTCCGTGACCCACCCTCTCCTTCCACCTCTGGTCACAACTGTCGAAAACTACTGTGTGACATCGATATCATTAATGCCACTGTCGATCCTATCGTCACTGTCGCTGGTGTCATTGAGGACATGAACAACATTATCATTCTAATCATCACTATCTTCTGCTTCATGACCACTATTGATGGTAGTGGCAACTAATTACAGTTTTTTTCCTGATTTCACGAAGTTAAAATGTATTGTTCTGTTAAAATATTTATTTGCTTTATGTTTAACATGTATAAGAGTAAAATATACACTCTGAATTACTCATTGTGTCATAGAGGTCAAAACAAGTGAGATAAAGGAAACAAACGTTTTGAACACCCCTTTATAGCTTTCAATTTTTGATTGACCAAGGTCGTAAATACTGACGGTTTCCTTGCTAGCTGCCCAAGACCATCGCGTTCATATTTCGTTAGCTGTGTTAGATACAGTAGCCTGCCAAAAAATGTTGCTTAGATTTCTCAATCACCTTACAAATAAAGAGACAATCACCTGAATTTTATTTGTTTGAAACTTGCTTCAAATCAGTGTTCAGACTGAACATTCCAGTCGTGCATAGGTCTCCGCAAAACCCAATCCCAATTATACTCGAGGGGAAGTATATACTACGCATCGAACTCAATGAAATATAGTACCGCCAGCAAATGACGCTTCGCCAAGCGGAGTTTACATAATTATCAATTCGGGTTACAATATAACAAGAAGAGTTGTATTCTAGGCTGTCAGCAATCTGGGTTGTCCCGGCCTATCCTGATATGGTCTAGGTAAACTAACTACACAACATGATTTATTTCCACGTTATTTTTCTCGAAAATGGATATTCAATTCACATTGTGCCTTCAGTCGTGGTTTAGGTAGGACTTTGTTGTGACTGATGAACGACGGGATTTTAGAGTCTAACAGGTGTTTAGTTGAATTTTATTTAAATGTTATTAATTTATCTTAGAAATGGAAGCTTCTTACTGGACAAAATGCTTGGTATGCGCTTAGCAATATTTTTGTATATTGACGTATATGGAACACAATATTTATCTATCTATCTATTCTATCTAGAAAATTTGTATAGCGCCTAATATCCAAAGTTAAACAATGCTCAGTGGCGCTTAGAGTTACAATGAAAATGCTCTCTGGAAGATGTAAGTTTTTAAGCGTCTTTTGAAAATGTTGACATTAGGAGAGGTTTTTATGTCCAGGGGCAAAGAGTTCCAAATGACAGGAGCTGCTACAGAGAAGGAGCGGCGACCATAGGTCGCATATGCAACGTACACCTTTATATATGGAACATTCCAATTTCTATGCAGATCATAAATATACGTAATGCAGATCTTTGCACACTGAGTGTACACTGTAGATTTGTATTTTATTAGTATACGTACATGTATACTTAACGTATTTGACACATATACAGAATCAGTATATGTGTATATATTGTTGTATATCAAGCATTTCGCCCAGTGGCTGTTAGGATGATTTTATCCACGTATCTATGTACAAATACATTTTTACTAATCAAAGTTTTACCTATATCATTGTAGAGAGAGGAATTTGTACCGAAAATATGTGAAGAAATCAGAGGTGAAAAACCAGGATGGATTGTTAGCACATTTCCAGTCATCAAATGGAATTCATATGTACAGAAAGTGAAAGCGATGAAAGCCCCTGCCGATGAAGAAGAGATTGGATCCATTGGCGATGAAGAACCATTGAAGAGAGTCACGAAATTCCTACAGTACTTAGGCGAGGTAAAAGATTTACATTGCCAATTTAAATAATATTTGTAATGTAGTGGGAGTGAATGCATGTTATATTGCAAAAGCATTTTGAATAGTCTTTCATGGCAATAGAGTCGCTCGGTTAGTAAAATAAACAATGTAAAATATGATGGAAGTCAGTCATCAAACAAAATGCAGAAAAAAAGAAGTTTTCAACGAAATAACCTGAAAAGTCGTAGTAAAAGTCGATTTCACAGAAAAGCCCAATTGTCAATAAGGAATGGAATAGAGTTGTAGTGCAATGTGTACCGCCAGAAAACCTAGAATGATATTCTGCAAATCATGTAGGGCTTGTGTAACAGAGGAAGGTAACTACGCAGGGAAAGCCAGGTTGTCATAGTTACTAGACATTTATTTTTTATCAAGGATACTCTATTAATTGTCTCTTATTCCCCTTGGTAACTCTTCGGTCAATAATACGATGACATTATAATCTTTAAAAGCAAACGCACATTATAGTTCTGAATATTGTGACTAAAAATGTTCATGCCAAGGGAATCCTTGAATGCTAAGTTATGCCCCTAATCTTTTTTCTAGCAAAGCTACAATGAAATTGTTTTTTTATGTGTTTGCAATACTGTCAATAGCAAGGCAAGATGGTTTTGAAAGTGTATTTGCATTTTTGTATCCAGATACTTTACATCCAGAGCAGTTTAACACGAGGTGGCGATATCATCGTATTAGATCCTCAATGGTTGTGCACCAGAGTGATTGGTCCGATGCTTGCTCCAGAGATGTTTGTTAAGTACACAAAGCGACTCACAAAGAAGACGATATACTCAAGGAGTGACATCGAAGTAGTTTTTCAGGACTTTGCCGATATCGACTCTTTGATTGATCTTCTGAAAGAATTTGAACTATTATATGAGGTAAATGTGGATTCGCCTGAAAGCAAAGATATGCGTTACGTAATACCTGGTATGCTAGAAAATGACATGCCAAAGGATCAGTGGGAAGTGGATCGTACAAAGAACATCTACTACGGTAGAAGATTCCAATGCAGGGATGAGACAGATAGTTTCTCCCCTGGGCTATTTCCACGACTTCAAACCAGACTGGAGAGGCATTTCAGAGAAATGGATAGCCCAACAGAAGGTATCTGGAAAAATGGCATTAAAGTATGCAGCAGTGTTGAGGGTTTAATCTACATGACGAAAGGATGGAGAGCTATTCATCTTTGTGTACGAGCAGAGAAGGAAGATGATATTGGCAAATGCTACATGATGCTGGAATTGGTTACTGATGATGTGTATGATGTCATAAACATATGCTGCCCTGGCACCAATATCGACGTTCATATTCTGAGCGCCAATTCTCTGAAAAATCACAGTGATCCTGAAACCGTCAGCTACTACACCTTCGACCAGATCATAGAAGCAGAACAAAAGAATAAACAAGTGCTAGACAAAAGAAAGACGAAATCAGAAGAAGTGAGTGATTTACTCTGCAGAGGGTATGATAATGAAGTTCTTCGAAGCCTTGGATATCAGAGTGATGTCAAGTGGATGTTGCAAGATACGCTAAAGGAATTTTCAATTATTATGGATCTAAGGAGGGGTTTCGAAGGTGACTACAGAATGATGGCTGAACTGATGGGTATCAAATGGGCTGAAGTTGAGTCCTGGGTGAGAACAGATTCTGACAAATCTACTACACAGCGTATCTTATCAGAATGGTCAAAGCGGTGGGCATTGCGAAAACATGATGATGGCATGTCATCTAACGGTGATTGTATCTATGAGAGTACTTTTGCAAACCTGGTCAAAATCCTACGCCACAAGGATTGCTGCGTAGATATTGCAAGGATAGAGATAGAGAAGATGTTCAACAAGCTCGGGATGTCAATCTCTTTAAAGGATGTACCAGGGACAAGTAGAACAAAGCCTGACATGTAAAGTGACGGTGATAATACTTTAAATCGTTATGCAGCAAACGGACAATGGAATACGCATTTTAACCACGGAGACAACAATGCTAGTTTCCGTAATCTAACATGATAATGTCAGATGGATGATTAGTGGTTTCTAAATTGGTATTATATTCAAAAGACTTGGGACAAGAACACAGAGCAATCACATATAAAAATGGTATGAGTAGCGACGAAGGTAATGGGCAAGAATGAAAGCCGAATTCAGTAACACTGCATAAATTGTGCGAGTGCCCAACTAAATGTAAGAACATAGACATAAATAAAGTGCAGGGTCTACTGTAATTTCTACCAGATAAAACCTTACGTACAGAACAATATCATAGATCTAAAGGTGTTTTCCCCTGTCATTCCACCTAAGTAGGCTTTTCTAAGTCTTTTGAAGGCTATGGCATTATTGATGACCAAGTTCTGAATCTTTCAGTCTGTTTATGAAGACCTTTACAGTCTGAGTAATTATCCTAAGACAGTGACTTTCATTTTGAAGAGAGGTATGGTCTGGTCAATAATCAAGAATGCTACATGTAGTTTTATTGGCACTTAACGCTTCTGGCTGAAATATGTACTGCCTTATAAACAGGCAAAGGCTATATCAGACCCTGCTAAAAATACTGTATCAATTGAATTTGGCTACATTGCTTCGAGACTTAGGTGCTTGTGTTTCGATCTCTTTTAAATGCATTTGTTTAGCGTAATGTTATTCTTAAATAGATTTGTTGCAGGCGGGACGTTTGCAACTGCGTATCTTACTTATGATAAATGTGTCAGTATATACTTTGCTATATAAAAGGACAAGGCGAGATGAATATGTAGTTAGCACGACAGATAATGTCAACCAGTTTTTTCTCTTAATTTTTCTGACTATCAGTTTCAATACAATAACATGCCAAACATGTTTAACTTCTATCACGGTTAATGTAAGGATCTTGCAAGTTGCAATGATTTAACTTTAGCCCTCTGTTGCTTTTCGCAGATAATTCTATATAAGCTTTGTAGTTTTTGTGTTTCTTATGTGCTGATCTTGGAGAGGAAAAATTCCCAAATTATCAGAGTTATCTCCTTTTCAATACGTAACCCTTTGCTGCTTTTTGCCGCTTTTTGCATACTAAAACATTGTTGTTCTTGTTATATATTCTTTTTCGAGAAGAAACAAGCGCTATTCTCAGTTATCTTGCTTTGACTTCAATATTGAGGCATATGGACAGACACAAAGTTGCATGATCTATTGCTACCATATTATGTTATGTAGAGTGTAACATGCTTCTTTAAATTTTTGAATTTTTCAAATATTTTTAATTTCATTCGTATTTGATATAGGTGACACATCCTTAGTCAGCATCGAATTCATTTAGATTATGAATGTCGAAGTTATTTTAGGGAAACATAATTAAATATATTATAAAAATTACCGAAGTCATAATGCATTCACATTAAATATGGTAAATAAATCGATGTTTATTAAATATGATATGTTATTAAATAGAAACTAATTAAAATTAAAAAAAATAAATGATGTAGGAATTTCAAAATAATTGCCCGTGTATATGATGTGTTGTCATTTAGCCGAAGTTCCAGCAGGCTACTACCATTTAGTTTGTTGTCAAATTGACTTTTCAAAGTTTTACAAAAGAACATTTGATTATTTTGATATTTGTGATTTGCTACCATGACTTCATGGACGAATGGTTCAGTTAGATTAAAGGTGTTTCTTTATAAATGTGGACGCAATTTTGTTCGTATTCATTTCCGCATTTTTGCATTTAAATACTCCTCATCTTTTGTTTCTGAATGTAGATCCTCGGTACATGTTGATGACGATATCATTTTTGTTTACTCCACTGATCTTTTCGTACAAACATCTAATTTAAAATCGAATGAAGGGGCGTTACCGTAGAAGATTGTTCACATCAGTCACAACAAACCTATTAACTGTAGTGACAGATATTTCAAGGGTGCCGATGCAATGACTTGTCACCTGTAGTGTAACCAGGTTTCTGTGCGGCCCGCAGTCAGTATGCGTGCGTATTTTACTGGTCACTTTAAGGTATAATGCATCTAATAATGGCCTGTCGATCACACATTGCATTTTCGGCGCGTTTGAAGTAGATAATCTCATTTGTGAATTTCAAGACTCCCAACCCTTATTGGCTCGCAAATTGTCTGACAACCTTCCGTCAGTTGAAATACACAAACAAGCACGTACACAGTGGCAGAGAGAGGGTCAGGTATTTTATTTATATTGTGTACGTTTATCTATTATTGGTAAACTATAATGGTTCAAGACCTGTACTTCACTTACCCCAAGGAAAAGTAAGTAGTGCTCCATTTTTAGCGCTGGTTACTGTTCGCCTCAGTCAAATTCGGACTGTCGGAAGTTATGAGCCCAAGGTAATTGTAGCAACCAGCATAAACTTCCTCCGAAAGAAAAAAACCCTTGCGTGATATTTTTGTTACAAACAAAAATTTCTATGAACTGTCATAAACAAATAAAAAATAAAAATACTCGAGCGGATATTGATTTAACTCCAGTCAACCAGATGAGTGAAGCTGAATAGTTTATTTTCTACTGTGGAGACCTGAGAGTAAATAGAAAGATTGTCTTGGGCCGCCGTCAGAAACCCCATTCAAAAATCTGTGTTATGCACTAGTATGATGTAACTGATTGAAGAAAAACGTCATGGTTTTCATATATCATATTAAAGATTACGAAAACCATGTTTAAATAACCCTTTAAGTAACACTTGTCGTGTTTTTGTCTCAAGACAACACAATTTATCTCATAGGATGCATAGCTCCTACCCCTACCGAGATATCTCGGTTCGGAGATGTTCGAAGTGAATTTCAATAGACTGAGTTTGGGCGACCGTGCAAGAGTCCAACTATAGGAACGAGAGTGCACTTGACCTATTAAAGTGCAAATTTCATGATGCTTTGTGTGAGCTATGCCTGTGTAAAATCGCAAATTACTGAAACAAAAACCACAACACGTCGCAAGTGATTTGTAAAACTTTGAGGACAGAGCAACACCGTCCTTGTAAAAACTCTAACTTTAACTTACGACGTGTAATTAAAACATGTTAAGAACTTTTGAAAATCGAAAAATAAAACATAAAATGAATATAAGAAATTTATCAAAACATCAAACCTTTTTTATTCCAGTAGCGTATTTCGTGACATATTTTGGATTGAAATGATGTTAGAACTTATTTATACTGTTCCCTCTCATTACTAACATGTTGTTAAAGTGCTAATGTCATGTACCTCATGGCGAGTCGCGTCGGGTTGTTGTGCTGTCATGTCAATTAAGAAGAAAATCAAATAAGAATGTAAAACATATCAAACGAATTGTGTAAATGTGTTTTCATTTTTCATCACCTCATTTATCACATGCGAGTATCCAAAGGCCTGACGTGTACATATTTGAACGCAATTGTGTATTCAATGTTTGATTGGCCGTAGGGTAATTAGCCGACATGACTATATGACGTTTTGTAATTTTTGAGACAAAAAATGGGGAAAATATTTTTATGTGTAAAAGTATGACTTTGATGAAGTATTGCATATAAAATATCGGAATTTGATGTATGGGTGACTTCGATACGTTCCACTGTCAGATATGGCGCTACCAGTCATGTCAAAATATAATTATTTTTGCCATGGTGCTATGACATACACTAGAGTAAAACGCGTCAAAAACTCAAAAGTCCGACATTCCAATCACAATCACAAAACAAGCGGACTTTGTGATACAACGTATGCAATAAACTTAAAATCCATTTTGTCCAAGGGAAAAACTTTGAAAAAACATTTTTGGCGCCAGTAGTTATATTGCGATTAGGAAATAAAGAGACATGAAGAAGGAAACGTTATATATGTACGGATAGTTTTAAGGAAAACCACCTCTATATCAAAAGTGGTGGATTTGTCGACATATCGCTGAGCAAGTTACAATGTGTAATATGAAGAAAAGCCGTGTCAGAAATACCGAAACTTACTTTTGGATCAGAAAAGGGGTATGTTAGGAACAAAACAATATATGTAAGTCTGGTTGTTTGATTGTGACTTGTTTGGGAATCGGGAAAAAATGAAAACGTCCGATTTGAGTTACACAGCAAAATTTTCGCGACAAAAAGGGATTTAGAAAATATAAGCTAGTGTAAAATAAATCAAAGAATCTAGAAACAGTTCACCTGATAACCGTTGGTAGAGGGATATAGTCGTCGGAACTGCGCTCAAAGGTCGTTTGGGACCTATACGACCCATGGCAACAATGTATCCAAGGCACAATGGTGATTGATGACAGTTAAAACATGTCTGTCATAATCTATCATCGTATAATTTAAATATTGCAGCTATGATGATAAGGTGCATCTTGATATCGTGCACGAAATATATTGTTTGTAAACAAGAAACTTGTACAGGCGCAGTTCCGACGACTATATCCCTTTAATCTGTGACATTATGCGGCCAACCATTTCTTCACCCTTAAATCAAACAATTATTGTGGGCAAAGTTCATTATTTCACTTTTCTACATAACCATTTACATTAAAACTGGACCAAATGTCGACCTTGAATGTGTTTCCTTAGCACTGTGTTTCTTAATTGAGAATAACAGTCTCAATGTGGGATCTTTATCAGTCATCGATATGTTTAATCAATAAAATCGAATAGGAATTATGAAATGGGTGAAATGCTAAATTTTTGTCGGTTTTACTAAGAAACGAATAGCAACGTGAATGATGAAGCCTCTAGTTTTGCAAAGTAAGTGTGCAAATCGAAATTGGATATTGGAATTTAGCTCGACTTAATTTTAACTTGGAAAATTTACAGTTTTACAAGGACGAAATAGGGAAAATCAAGTTTTACTACCCTATTATGGATAGAGATTTTGCTCGTGACAGTTTTAAGAGGAGTCATCTTGTACATACAATTGGTATGGAAATAACATTGATTGAAATGTCTAAAACGTCACAGGCATACAACATGGCTTTCACTATCATCAATGTCATCAAAAATCTACGTACAATGGGAAAAGGATTCGACCTATACACAGTTAACATGAATGAACTATACATTCAAAGTAAATCGTCAGAATTAAACAATAAATCGTAGGCAAAGCTATGATAATCAGAATTGTATATACCCTTTGTTCTTGTTTGTTTCACTTTTGTATTTCCTTTCATAGAAAACTCTAAACTGCCACTGATGTATAGGCTATCTCTCAGTATTATTCATATAGAAACCCACGATACTTGTATCAATGTATATCTTTTCAAACTACATTGCTTCATGGTTGTGTATACGACTACTTCAATGCTTTTTGTAATTGCCTTGGTGAACTAAATATTATGCAAATACTTCTCCAAAAACCGTGTTTTGTAATATCCGACCCCCAAACGACGATAACTAATTACCCCTACTGATTTCAATCAACCGCCATTCCATGAAAAATGAAAGGCCCCTTAGTTGAAATCTTGTGATACTAATTTTGTAATGTCTCTTTTAAATTTGTTATTGACATGGCGCGATTATACTTGACTTAAAATTTTGCAAGCCGATGCGGAAGAACATCAAGACCTTTTTTGAGAGTGGACATTTAGCCGAGCGTTCTCTCTGTGGCCTCTCCACTAGGCGACTGATGCCGTATGTTGTGGGTTCGAACCCGATTGAAAACTAGTCGTATAATATGTTGCGTTTTAAACGCTTCGTAATTTCTATTTTTATTTAACGTTTAAAAATAATGTTGAAGATCCAGCGCTGAACATACTTCTCTAAATTTTAAAATGCATTGATAAGGAAGAACATTCGGGATCAAAATGTCGTCCGGTAATAATGTGGTGGTCAAGCCAACTAGTGAAAAAGACAATTGCCCATATTTCAACTGTTATTCTTCGATTTAAGGGTGATGGCTGGCCGCATAATTAATGTCACTGATTGAAGTTATTGTTTTAAATTTTGATATTAATGAAAATCGTAACGCTAATGCGTCTCAGTGAATAGAAGACTTGTGCAAAAAATATTGTTTTGCTGAGAACAGATAGAAAAGCTACGGATTTGTTTTCTTTCTAAAATGTTTGACAATCGTGATGGCATGATTGATACTATTCGGCGAGGCAGCAGTGATATAGCGTTGCGGTCATCTGTTGTCACTAGAAGGATTAAGTGATCAAGTACAGGAAATGTCTTTGCCTCAACTGTATTTGAAGATGTGTTTGTTCGTCTTGAAGCACCTTGGTTAACTGTTTCCATTTAAGTTTGAAATTTTCCGATGAAATTAGGTCTTTTCATTGTTTTCGCTGAAATTTTAAACAGACGTTACATTTCACGTGCACATATTAATCATTTGTTATGTTGTGTCAAAGCAATTGCACATATTTAGATTTGTGAAATGAAGCTTTAGCAGCTATATTTCGCTGTACGAGGTCAGAGTCCTGAATATTCAATTCTCAACACACTTTGGGATGACTGACTTGAATATTTGATCGAATACATGGATTGAGATATGTGGCTTTGACATTCAAGTCCGTCCACTCTGTGAGTTGTCTTGTTCATTCAAGCAAATGCATGTATTGGGATATGTGGGTTGACATTCAAGTACAGTCCATGCTGTCATTTGGCTTTGAACATTCAAGTGAATGCATGTGTGGCTTTGATATTAAAGTCTGTCCACTCTGTAAGTTAGCTTGAACATTCAAGGGAATGCATGTACGGAGACACGCGGTTTTGACATACAAGTAAATACACTTCACTCTGTGATGTCAGAGACTTGAATGTTCACGTCTCCACACACGTTGGGATTGAAAGGAGTTTGGAGATTTGTGACAATTTTAATTAAAACATGCAATTACAGTTCACTCTATGGTGTCAAAGGCTTTAAAGACTCGAATATCTATACCTTGAGGTTACTGTCTCGATCATACAGACGGGTAAGTGCATGGAGATATTAACATTCAACTATTTACAGGCCACTCAATGACCCCCTGAGGCTAGAACATCCAAACGAGTATGGGCATGGAGACTATGCTTGAACGTGTAATCGATTAAAGTCCACTTTGTACGGTTAGATGGCCATCCATGCTTCTACACCAACCGATATCAGCCTGGAAAAAACAAACGAATACATGCATTTAGATTTCTGGGTTTCTCATTCAAGCAATTACGTACATCATATTCTATGAGATCAGAGACTTTGATATTCAAATGAATGCAACTATACTCACTGACATTTAAGGCTACAATATAAACGCAACTGTCCTCATAGCAATACGCATGGAGATCTGACGCTTGAACATTCTGGAAATCACAACCAATTTTGATTTGAGACTACAAAATAAGTCTACACAAAGATGATCTTTGCCTTTAAAAATGCAATCGCTTGATATTTCGAGATTTTTATTGCGATCTATATAACACGAAGGGTATCATTTTTGTTAATAAAACAAGCAAATGTTCATCTTCTTCACACATTTTAAGACATATATAATATTATGATAACTTTAAAATATAAAAAAGTACGCAGTACTGATGTAATCAAAGTGACTAGTTCCTTTTGAAAAATATGTCAAATGAAATTTCTAGTATTATACTTATCCTTGTTGCTTGAGACACAGACAACGGCTCCAACTATTTTCAACAACTGCACGTGTAAATGAACGGCTTTCGGAAAAACGATGATTCTCGACAAAAATCGAACTCAACTAATATTGAGAACACAGAATGGGATACTTTGCATAGTTGAACATCTATTTCATGTTCATTAAAAAAACTTACCCGAGGTGCGTTTTCAAACGAATACTACGAGAAGACAAGCAGCCAGTCAAATGTTTGTAGCAGACATACAGTATTTTCTCATCGTCGTAAACCACGCCCTCTTCGGCGAGTCTTATCACCCAACGCCGAAAAGGCCGTGGTATCACTGGCCACGTTTAGCGTTCACGCATTGCTGCAAGGCTCTATGATAGTCGAGGAAAAACCTACGAGCCAATCAGATTGCCCGTTACAGAGCTGATCTTGGTGCTTACAACCACACAGCGTTCACTGTCGACGAAGAGCGCGCAATGTGTAAATGTTTAATGTTTTTGGACTCAACCGCTCTATTCACACCAAAAAGACGCCATTGATAATTATTTTACAAGGAAAAGATGGGTTTCTTTGCACAAGGACCAGCGGTGGCAAGTCTGTATGCTACCAGGCATGGCCTAGCAGGCCGTCCGGCCCATCGTGTTTCACGGGCGTTATATCGAAGGGTATCGCATAACTGGAGCAGCTGGCCCCACGCTATGCACAGTGTCCGAACCAGACGTAGAACAACACCGCTGAGTAAAACCCGTTGGTCAAAACTATTGATCATAAATTTACTTTACCACAAGTTATGTATAAACGTTTATGTATCGATCTCTTCATTAAGGTTCACACTGAAAGCTTTCTTATCGTGCTGTGGGTATACATGGAGCTAGAAACGTATGAATGGTATATTTGGCCCTTTCATTCGAGCTGGTGCTCCGCGATACAAATCACAAATGTACGCTAGGCTCCCGATCGTCTCAACACTGCCGAAATCACAGATCTCGGGAAATTGCGTAGTTGTTCAAGTCCGATTATGTTTCATTAATTCATCACAAAAGTTACGCTTACAACGGAATCAAATCAAGAGAGGTTTAGTCTGTTCCATGGGTTTGCAGTTCAGCGGGGTACGAACACGTATAAGCTTATGCGTACACTCGCTCAGTGTGACCTGGTGACAATTTTCGGACAGGGTATGGTGAATTTCGCCCAAAGCCGTTTCACAAATAACGAGCAGTACGAAATCTTATTACCATACCCTTCGAAACTTTATTGTGTTTATCCTAAAACTTAACAGGACGGAAGTGGTATTTGGGGGGTCAAAGTTGCCAAATTGTTGACTCCATAGTGAGTGCGTAGTAATCGGACGTCGTATTTGGAATGTGATTATAGGGGCTAAATATTGATATTTTGAAACTTCAAACCCTCGTTTTTCAATTTCGATGTGTTGAGAAAACTGTTTGTAAAGATTTTGTGATAAATTAGTTACGTTCAACCCATGGACGACGCAACTATATTTCGACGTGTATGGTGCTTACATCGGATATGGGCTGTCTCTGTGTGTTGCTTTAGATCGTACGGTGTGTTAACTTCGCGAAGTTTTATAGCGCCCGAAATAGCTTCTACCGAAAAAACTAACTATTCAAAACGGGACAGCAGCGTCACCTGACTTAATATGCGCTATCATGAATTGTAAAACGCTATCAATACGGAGCAAAGTGAGTACAACGAACAGCATGTCTTTGAATGTCCGAACCGAGATCGTCCGAAAATAGTCACACTGAGTGTACCGGGACGACCTTGCAGTGGGACCGGGTAGGGTTCGTTGATGGCCGTAGTCTGTGTACCTATCGAAGCCATAGTATTCACATGGTGTCGCCGTTGCTCTCGATCATGACAGAAAAACAGTCAAAATTTTGAAAGCTGTCGGATCTAATGCAACATATATCGGAAGAGGTGCAACAGAACCAGAGGATCTCAGGCCCTGAAAGCTCGATTGTGTACACACAGACAATGAGGAGCTTACGACCCGACATGACTTTGTAAAACGTATTCGTGATTGGCTAATTCTGATGATATGTTCTCATGAATAATTAATTAACCCCCATTCATACTTCCGCAGTTTCCCGGCGTTATATGCCAGAGCTTGATTTTTGCGAAGGTCACCGGAGCGGAAATAATCGCTCTGGCCTGCGAGAATGTATTTTCTCTCTTTAGAGCTCATTCGCTGGAAGCCAATCTGTAACGAGATATTTTAAACACTGTTTTTTGTCGGAATTATAGATTTTGCCTAGAACAACATCAAAAACTATTTCCGATTTGTTCTTCGATGGGTATGCTGCAGTGGAAGAGCGTTTGAGTAGACGTAGAGTATTACATGTCACAGATAAAAAAGATAGTCATACTTCGACAACCATGATGAATCTTAGAAGCAAATTGCCTTCAAGCAAGTAAAGTGTGAGATATACCTGTTTTAAAGGCAAAATGCCATAACATTTCATATAATTTCGCGAATTCGGTCGTATACAATCAGTAAATGTCACGTGATAAAGTTCCTCTCTTCTGGATAACTTTGTAACTCAGGACAAAGTATCAATCATTGTGAATGGTGTACAATCCCGACTCTCAAACATTACACCGGTCCTTCCATTGGTGTGAATGGCGTACGGCCCTCAAACATTACAACTGCAATCATTCGAGCGCTTTTAAAGGAAATCTTAACAAATGTGTATTCTCATTTTCTCCAAAGTGGTATTTGCGTTTTTCTAGGTCCGTCATATGAAAAATTTGAATAACTCTTTTGAACATTTATCTGTGAAAAATAAGATGATCATATCTTCAAAGTTACAACCACCGAGATATGGTTTCCTCCTAAGTATTTTCTTGTATTTCCATTTCTTTAAACAAGGGGGTATAACATTGTCGAATATTTCGAAGATTTACTTACAAAGGAAAAGTTCCAAAAATTTGACACCTTTAATTTCTGAAAAATTAAGCATTTCAAAGCACTATATGACATATCATTTCACTGAATAACACTACATTGTACTTCACAACTGTAAGATGTACTACATATGATTACATTCCAGTTTTACTATTATCTATTACCTATTAGCACTTTCCCCGTTCCTCGAAAATGACTTGATGAAAACAAACATCTGTCACAGTTGTTTGCGTTGACACTGTGTTATTCGTCCGGCTGATGCATATCTGCTTCTGTCACCCAGACTGTAGTGATGTTTTCGATGCCATGAAATATCATTCCATACATGAGGACAACGGAGACGTTTGGTGGTTCATTTGCATAAATTCCCATTCAGCAATTGATCGAATATTTAAGAAGTTACAATAAACATTTATCGCTACATGTACAACACCTATGACAGATAACACAATCAGAGTGAATGTTCCGGGCTTAAGAAGTGGTTAAAAGGTACATCGGGCGACTTGACTATGTGTGTACACGAGGCAACTCGTCCAAGCGACCGGCGACTCCTCCCGTTAAAAATCGATATATTGGTTTTGCAAGCGACGTCGCGTGACTTCCGCGGGTAACACGAAGATGTCATACAAACAAGGCAACGCAGCAAGCCACTTCGCTTGCCTAATGCATTGCTCATCGTATGGCTTGTCGATTTGTCTCGCGTAACTCGGCCTTGAGAGTTTAATTACCCAATACTTACAATTGAATGTTAAACGCAAAACAACCGACATCGCTGATTACGGTTTTGGAAATAAGACTTTCTTTAAATTTCACCAAAATTAATCGGGTGAAAATATCCCGGTCCAAATACGTGTCCCCGAGGCGCATCTACCGTACGTCAATAAAAAAAAAGTTTATCCTTTACAACTTTTGGCGTCGTTTATGAACTATCCGTCACAGTGATATCTGTCTTGGATTCGCCTGTTCAGACCAAGTCAGTTCTCAACTCAGATAAACTTGATAATTCCAAAAAAATCTTAGGTTTAAACATTTAACCTACGCAGGGAATATCATAATGTGTGTTCAGATGAAATCAATATTACTCAAAATCAAAATCAATTTTTCCCTTATAATATGCGGTATCACTATCGGGTCAGAGTGCTTGTGAGCACATAATCTGACAAACGTTGAGTTGTTTGAGTTGAGTTTGTTTCCAATTTAAATTTCACACTCCTTACACAAATCCACACTTCGTCGTATAGCGCTTAGACAATGTAAGAATACAACACGATATATATCCATGGATTTACAATGGGACTCACTGGTTCCAATGACCAAAGCTATGCACGTAATCTCTACGTTAATATAACTACTTCATCGTCCATTATAGTTATCAGATAGGGTTTAGATCTTTGAAACACAGGAATTGATAAATTGAAGTGTAAACATGAATCAAAGAATTTTTGTTACCCTTGCTCTGAGCAATGAAGTTGTTCTCAAATAATCAGAATTGTTCAAGGTACCAAACAGGAACTAACTTTGTATAACTTTCGATATTGTAACGATCAGTTCAATAAAATGACAAAATTTAGAAATGACTATCATCTTGTTGTTTGCTATCGAAATTAAGTATGCAGTGCGCCCTCCTTGGTAAACTAGTACACTTGGCATGCTATACGATAGCCGTTAATATGACAACAGTATTTACGTCAACGCGGAATCTACGATACCAAAAGTTCAGCAAGGGGGCGCTTGCATACTGCATACATAAATAACACTGAACTGTTATGAATTCAAAGTTTGGATTATAGGACGAGAGAGGAGGAGAAAGGGGGAAGGGTCTTACACAAAACTAGGTTCGATAGAAGTATTTTTATCATCCTTTAATTGGCCAACTACGAGCCCCTGTGAATCGATCAGTGTGTTTGATGAAACATACCATGTCGTCACGGTGCTTACCACTGTACCGTTCAGCTTCTAGCAAGCGTCGATTCAGTAATCTCCGTAACAGAGACTCATGTATCTGAATTATACACTGCAAGATCCGAGGTGCAAACTTTTTATAGACTACCCCCTCGCTACGTATTTAAGTGTTGCGAGTGTAGCGAAGGCTAGGAAAAGAAGTCTAATTACAGAGAAATATATCAATGCGCAGCCTGTTTAAGATGGGACTATTTTCACATAGGGTGTCTTGTATGGAACAGTTCGATCTTCCCATCGATTTACATATCGTGAATAATTATTCCTTTCATAAGAGAAAGAAAGTTTAGAGTAGTAAAAGAGAGAGGGTCACCGGAACTGTGTTTAAAGGACCAGAAACCCCTACGAATAATATAAAAACTATACTAGGGTACGTTGGCGATGGATGAAAGCTTAAACATGATAAGTTTCAAGATATGTTGAGGTGATGTATGTAGATATTCAGCATGGAATACAGCAGTAAAGTTGTAAAAGAGCAGTCGCGTCATTACTCGCCAGAAAGATACCAATTTTGTAGCGTAGTTAAGAACGTGAAGCAAAGTGTAACCAAGTCTAGGAGTAAAATTTTGTGAAAGTTGGAGAAGGGGGTGTAGCGAACGTAACGAAGTGTAGCGAGGTGTAAGGGGCTGTATGATGGTCACTTTTTATTCGCCAGAGAGACATCAATCTTGTAGCGTAGTTAAGAACATGTAGCGAGGTGTAACCAAGTC
>LD527066.1:0-12358 GCA_001465055.1 Ptychodera flava
ATAAAAATCTATAATTTTTGTTGAGCTGGACATACAGCTTTAATATTATTTTTTATGTATGCTCATATGTAGTACTTACTAAAAATAATATCATTCTATGTGAATGCTGTTATCATTGAAAAAGCTAGAGCTCCAAAATTGGGAATGTCAAATGTTGCGCTTTACTGTGGAAAGACTCAAGTCTTTGTGAAACATCAATGATTATTGCCATTTTTCAATGCATCAAAAAGTTTGACATTGAGAGCAGGGTCAGCTGTTTTTAAGGACTGATGAAACCCATTTCATTGTGGCTACAAAAATATAATTTTCATCCTTATCTGGTGCTGTGACTTCATGCATTTGATACCCTTTATCATAGTTTGGATGATTTGTTTACTACTGTAACAGTTTTCTGCACTGGCCATACACATAATGCAAATTAATGTGCATAAATGTGTACATGTATATGCCAACACCTGCATTACCAACACATTCATTTACGTAGTGTACTGGCCAAGCCATCCCCATTTTAAACCATGATCAAAGTATAGCAATGATAGATTTGCATGATTTGGATAATCAGCAGTGTTGAGCTTCGTGATATTCTATTGGATTTTTAATATGTCTGGCAGGAAACAACCCAGTCACATTCATCAACTAATTAATCAAATGATCCAGCTCTTTAATTTGATAATTTCATGACAAATATTATTGATTAGAAAGCTCCTTAGGATAATATGCAGTTCATATATTACATCATGCAATTATGAAAATTGATTAGAAAATGCCTAGAGAGACAACACGTTTGTGTAATTTACCATTATACATCTAATCAAGACAAAAAACGGTTGAAACTGTGTCATCGTTACCTTTTTATTGAGGGTGAATTTACAGTGTGTATGACTGATACAAAATATACCAATGAATGGTGACAATTTTGTTTGAAGTTGAAGAAACCAAGAAATGTCCATATTTGATCGAAATACATCATTTGAAAATGCGACACAAAAATATTTGACAATTTTGTAAGCCCAACAAGACAATGGCTTTCAAACTTCTTTGGTATTTTTTACATTGTGAGAAACTGCTGTTGACTGTTTTTAAGATTATGCAAATTTTCATTTGAAAATAAACCAGTAGTGACTTTATTTTCTTTTACATGGAGATAATACTCTAAGTAAACTTCATGCCCTTTTTGATTTTTTTCCAAATTTAGGTGTCCTATTTTTGTTTGATATTTTTTCATCCTCAGTCTGTTTTTTTTTCTGCAGGAAGTGATGATGAAGATTCGGCGTACGAAGCGGGCGAGAACAGCCAGGGTACA
Source organism: Ptychodera flava (assembly GCA_001465055.1). Taxonomy (NCBI): domain Eukaryota; kingdom Metazoa; phylum Hemichordata; class Enteropneusta; family Ptychoderidae; genus Ptychodera; species Ptychodera flava. Next base: position 1,304 of record LD527066.1, read on the forward strand.
AACATGACAGAGGAGGAGAAACGCATCGCTGACATGGGTAAACCCAGATTAGGAGATTTGAAGAAATGCGAAATTCTGATTCTAGAAAGCATGGAATTTAAGGCAAGTGCCAGATCATGAATTTCGGACTTTGGGTTTTGAAAGTGTCCTGTTGGATAAGACTTTGTTAGATGTCTAATGTTCAAGTGAGGGCCTTGTCAACCGCATGATAAAAAGCTTTCTACTTTGAATAACCATGTTAAGTATGATGATGAAGTTAAATCTTAAAAAATTCTGAGAGAATAAATCAACAAAACAGAGAAGCTAGTACTCCTTAACTAATGATGGAAAAACAGAGAAGCAAGTACTCCTTAGAGGGGAAGTTCACCAAGGATGATTTTTACATATGTGGTAGCTCTGTGGTCATTTACCCCAGAAAAGCTATTTTCACCATTTATAACTCGCCCGATTTTCTCCGAAAATGATAAAAATAGTACAGGAAGTTGTCCATGTAATTTGAATCATGGGAAAAAAGCCCCAAGCTTGGAGCTTGCATCATGTGATATGGAAGGGACCATCTTCGGATGGGTATGGCCCCCACATTGTCCACTCACAGTAGTACAGTAGTAAACAGCAACACAAAATCTGACAGTGGACAGTTTATTATAAGTGATTCACCGTTTATGCAAGGATACTCAGTATAAACAAAAGTTATGTTAATACGCACAGCCTGGTTTGAGCCTGGGTGAGTGGACAATGCCATACCCATGGGAAAATGGTGCCTTCCATATCACAATATGCAAGCTCCAAGCTTGGCGCTTTTTCCCATGATTCAAATTACATGGGCAACTTCCTGTACTATTTCTATCGGTTTTTGTAAAAATCGTGCAAGTTATAAATGGCGAAAATAGCTTTTCCGGGGTAAGTGACCACAAAGCTAGAACATATGTAAAAATCATCCTTGGTGAACTTCCCCTTAAATAATGATGGAAAAAATCTCAAGAGCGAGATAGAGTAATGGAAACAATGAAGAATTTTAAGTGAACAAAAGAAAATGTTGGGAAAAGAAAATCAAGTCAATGGACATGATTGATTGCTCAGGCAAATTTTCATTTTGAATAAGTTTTTTGAAAATGATACTGAGCTGCTCTTGTTTCATGAGGGAAATATTGCCATTATTAGAGCCCCAATACACTAGAAATCTTGAATTTGTGTGTTGATTTTTTTGATTGTTCAATCTTTTACAGAACACGGTAGACAAATTGATCAAGAAAGCAAACTTATCTCTGGTAGTTGGCACCTCGTCTTGGAGAGAGCAGTTTTCTGAAGCCATCACAGTCAGTTCTGGTGAGTGGGTCATACAAAAAAAAAACATCGCTTAACTCTCCAGCTATTTTCCATTTTTGTGGTCTCAACTATGTTTATGGGTCATTGAGGAAAGTGACAACAGATTTGTTGGTTGCTATTGCATGATACTGATAGCCGGTAACATTATTCAGTCATGATGGAATTTGGTTTCATAATCTGAATTTATTTCATCATGCTTTAGTAATCAAGAGCTTACAGGTGTTAGTATTTACGGTGAATATGTGTACAACCAAGTTGTATGCTTAAAGAGGAATTAAAGATGAAAGGTAATATTAATATGAAGCAATATTTGAAATTTGTATCCTTCTGAAAAAAAATTCATATTTTTCTAGATGTTGAGGAGACTTTTCGGGGTCATTGCTGGAAGATAGATAATGAAAATGTTGACATTTAATTCTTTTGTGATCAATAGATGCAGTATGCGGAAGTGGAGTATACTCAGTGTCCTAGATATAGTGGCCTCTGTATAGAGGACCTGTGTTCAATGGCTTCATTTGTCCTACACATGTCACACGACTTTGTCCTATAAACATTACAACCATGCAAGATCTCATAAAATATCCTGGCACTGCTCAGAAAATGAACTTTAATTAATTTCTTACCAAAAAAAAAATTTGTGAGGTATGATTGAAGTAATCTTTTTTTCTTGGCAACTTGTTCTTGCAGGTGATGAAGATGAGGATGGAGAAGAAAAGTTACCATCCTGTATGGATTACGTCATGCATTTCCTGTCCATTTTCTGGAAGATTCTGTTTGCATTTATTCCACCCACAGACATCTGGAGTGGCTGGGCGTGCTTTGCTGTCTCTATCATCGTCATTGGTCTCTTGACAGCTGTGATTGGTGACATCGCTTCCCACTTTGGTTGTACAGTGGGACTCAAAGATTCTGTGACAGCAATCTCATTTGTTGCCTTAGGAACCAGCGTACCAGGTGAGTCAGTCCCCCGAGAATATCATCACTGATTTGAACGAGCCAATGGGAACTTGTGATCGGTGGGCTTGTCAAAAATAGCATTAACTTTTGCCCTTGGGTCGCTCTCAGAAGTTGGACTCATGGTGTTTTCGTAATTAACCCCTGCAACTGAATGGTTTGGCCGGAACACATTGATACCAGTGGTGATTGTGGAGCTGTTTACAGGGAATTGGGGATGAACAGGAAGAGACAGGGTAATTCGGATTTATAAACATTGATACGTGAGACCAGGTGCTTCATGTTTTTCTATTAACATCGAGTTGAAGATATCCGAAGCTGAGATTTTGATCCATTCATCTGCAATTACACTAAACCCTCCAATTAAAATGTTCTTGATAATTTGCATATCCTTCTGAAGATTCTGCCAAGGTAAACAGTAACATAATGGATTGTTTACCTAAAGTGTAGGTAGGACAAGGTAATTGCTGCAAAGAACTTTGCACAATATGGAGTCTTTACACCAGAGAGACCTGATCAGGCTTCCAGATACAACTACATCGTAATATATTCCTCTTCACTTTCTCAAACAGATACTTTCGCCAGTAAAGTAGCAGCTGTTGGTGATAAGCATGCAGATGCATCAGTTGGCAATGTAACTGGAAGCAATGCTGTCAACGTGTTTCTTGGCATTGGTTTGGCCTGGTCGGTAGCTGCCATATACTGGGCAGCCAAGGGAGAGGACTTCCCTGTAGAACCAGGCTCCTTGGCGTTCTCTGTCACCATTTTCACCATCTTTGCCGTCATTGCTATCGCTTTCTTGATGGTCAGGAGGAAAATACCTTCCATCAACGGAGAACTCGGAGGTCCCAAGAGAAGCAAGATACTCAGTTCTTTGTTTTTATTCAGCCTGTGGGTGCTGTACTTGCTGCTGTCCTCGTTTGAGAGTTACTGCTACATCCAAGGATTCTAGAGTGGAGGGTGGACACGCTGGCATTTACAGCAGCTCTCATCTGCTGTTGTCATCGAGAGATGGTGATCGAATCAAGAAGCTGTCGCATCTTTGATTCTGATTGTCAGGACATAAAGAGGGGCCAGCCTCTCTTGTCCTAGAGCCTTGACAGAAGTGTAAATGAAAATAAAAAGGGGCAGCTGTATTTAAAGACGACGACAAGCAGTTTAGATTAATAAACAGTTGAGTTACAATTAACAAGCAATTAAAAATGAAAACCAATCAAGTTCGTTCTGGGAATGCAAAGTTTTTTTTATAATCAAGAGAGGGAGTACATCCTTTGATAATAATAACAATAACATCAACAATAACATGATTATGTTTGGGCTGAAACAGCGGGATTGCCCTGAGTCATTCCAGTGCTGGCTTCAGTGGTGATACCATGTGAAGACATAGCAGGCAGGGTTACTACGGAACATGTACATAGATATCTTGGAGGGTCAGTTTACCTTCAAACGCGTCAACAATCTCACGACTCAAGTTTGGATCTCTACATCTGCTGTCAGCAGTGCATAATACTGTACATCTCATGACATTGAAATGTTGATACAAGAGAAGAATCAAATTTATAGTGATGTTGACATGCAAAAGTCTCCCCTTGTCTCCATTTTAAGTAGTATGAATATTAGACAATAGCTAGCACACTGTATATCAGTAGAATTAAACTTCAGCTTGATTGCACCGAAGTTTGTATCTCCCAGTTTGTCCCCAATTTTAAGTGTGTCTGTAATTTTAACGCTAACCTGCATTTTTGGTTTCGCACAACCGCTTTGCACCCATAATGCAATGTTGTAAAATTACTATGATTTAAGATGAGTTCCTCATTTCATGTAAAGTTATAAGCAGAGCAGGTATTTGTGAACAGACATCAAAACATATGTAAAAAATCAACTTCTTACATATAATTTTACAAATTGTAATCATGAATTTATGTGCAATATTTCTATATTTTTGTCAATTTTGTGTGTAATAAAAGGTGTATGGATTATCTTTATTTTTGTTTGTAAGTCACAAACATTGTAGATTTAAAATGTTTTAGACTTTAAGTGGTAGTGCTAACATTTTACACACGGTAGGCTGAAACCTGAAAACATGGGATGTATCACTCATGACCGCTTATTTTCATTATTTATTGATTTTTGTAACACATTTATAGCCATCGGAACATATTAGATGACATTATTAACACATTCACTGTGTTCCTGCATGTTATCTAATTACAGTTATTAAGTCAGTATTTTGTTAAGGGTCCCTACACTATAGGCTTCTTGCATATTCTAAGTTCTGTGCACGCCCACTGAGTTGCACTTAGAGGTTAAGAATTGACTAAAACAGGTTTTAAAAAAGAAGTGTATGTACATAATCCCATTCCTGGTATAGAAGTATTAAAAGTAGGTATTACATCATTAGTAGACAGATATATTTATTGTTAGTATGGTGCTTGACTTTTATCTTTAAATAAAAAACTTTTTTTTGTAAATATACCATATTCACCATAATAGAATAGGATAACAATTGAATAGTAATGACAATATCATCCCATTGATTGTCTTTTAATTATATTGTTTTAGTATACCGGTATGTATTTTTGAACAACACACCTTCTCATGATAATACTTCATATTTTCCATTAGCTCAGTGTAATTTTCCTGTCAGTGTTTTATGTGTGTGTGTGTCACCCAGCAGACATAGTGAGAGACTGTTTTTGCTTGTGTATATTCCGCCACAATTTTTAGATTAATTTTCAAACGTGTGATATGTAGATCAGGTTACCTTGTATAGATATTCAATATATCTGGTTGCTATGTCAACAATTTAACTCACCCATTTGTCAATTATTTCTCAACGTACATATATTTTTTTTAACCCCCTAATCGGCTTGCCATTGATATTTTCCAAAGTCTACGCACACCGAGCATGCTTGACCACTGTCCAGCTGACATTATTATCTCACCTCACAGTCGTGTTTTTATCCAGAAGATCCTAATGTTCAAGATAAATGTGTCACTTCATAAGCAAAGTATCGTCACTTTGAAGGATGGAGATCTTGCTCAGATTTTTGAAGAAAAAAAATTTGAAAAAAAATTTCAACAGTAATGTTTTCCAATATGATAAAAATGTATCTGTCTGTAATGGTCCGATGATTATGTTTGCTTGTACATAGCCTTTGCAGAATGTTACAGCCCTCAAAGAGATAGCAAACCATTGGTGGAAAAACCCTCCTGGTTCCCAAATCTGTAACAAAATTAACTTACCGATAATCATATGTATGTTTTCATACAAAGAAAAATGAAAACAAAAACAAATACAAAACAGATTGTGGTGATTCAGTAAGCTGGCAATCTCATAATTGACTATAAAAATTTTGGGTGTATTATAAAAATCTTACGTGTAACAAAAGTGAAGTCTTTCCTCATTTCCTTTTCTTGTCTTCATTTCTAGACAAACAAAATAAGCGTCATACTTTCAACTGAACTTCATTACAGAGCCACTGAGAACTTGAATAGCATCATGTAGCCAGGATTCAATGTACAAAGTGGTTTTATCCGGGGATTTTTATTTGACAAAAAAAATTAAAAATATTAATAAAAAAAATGGAAAAAAATATTAATGAAATACTTCAGACTCTTGAAAGATTGAATTTCACACATCTGCTGTTAATATTTGGCACCTAAAATCCTCTAGCCTAGATATTACTGTAGTATTAGTTTTTTTAGTGGCTTGTTTTGATAATTGTTGATGACTCACCAAAAGCAAGAGAGGCAGATAAATAATGATAATGAGTTGATACTTTCCACTTTGAAGAATACGTCTTTCATTGTAGTGAAGCCTAGGTGTTTCAGATTGATTCGTATCAGTGCTTTGTCATCAACACACTGAGAGTTGGCATCTGAGCATTGCTTTTATTCAATTTACCTTGGTTGTATCCTAACCATAGATAAACCTGTAGATTTCTTACATGGCAATAAATTAACAGTTAAGATTTTATATATCAGAAAGTAAAAGCAACTTACCCAAAAAAATTATACAAATCACTCAAGTCAACATACAAGACTATCTTTGATGACCTTACAATGTGAACAAAGCTGTTTGTTCTGTCTGGTGATAACTTTTAGCCAGTCATAGAGGTAGTTGGCTGTATAGTTTAACATCCTTTCCATTTTTTTACAAACTTCTTTGCCGTAACAGTGCAACTATTGAAGACAGTCACAACAACTGCTGATTTTAAACCCTAGCAAAAATAAAATGCGTACAAATGAATCTTATGGCAAAGGTGTTTGATGACCATGGACTCATGGGCATGATGGTGTACAGAAATAACGAACAAACAAAGATATGTAAATTAGCCTCCTCAGCAGGTCAACCATGGAAAGATTTGCATCTACTAACGCTCAAACCCGCAAAAAACCCCAATAAAATACGTGAATAAAACATGAAGTATTTGATTGAAAATATCTTATCTGTACATTTGCCCATAACTCCAGACTACCTCTCATTCTTGATCATGATACCAATCCAGTTTCCTGTCATTTTTTGGGGTCATTTTAGTGTAGATAAGGAGGTATGTTTGTCTGTGTGCTGCACAAATTCAAAAAAATGGGAATAAAAGCTTCCAATCCCAAAATGGTGTCTTAGTGTTTTGTTAAAAATTCAAATTAACAGTATGATATGGTATAGTTTTGTGTGTGTGTGTGTGTGTATATATATATATATATATATATATATATATATATATATATATATATATATATATATATATATATATATATATATATATATATATAACTACTGTGGTAGTGCAGGCCAAGTACAAACACCTCAGGTAAAATGTGTGTGTAATTTGCATAAACCATAATTTATGATCCTCTTCTGAATCGGTCAAAACTTAATCCCTTCCCAGTATGTTTGAGTGGAACTTCACTCTTTCTGCAAGATCACACAGAACACCGTATATTGTATTCAGAGTGTATGTGTACACCATGTACATATATATTTCTAAAGCATTGAGAAAATAGTTTTTTGTGGAGATGCTGAAACACACTGACAATTCATGATGCAGAGTGAATACTATACCTTGCTGAAACTCTGTCAAGTTTTATTGAAATTGAGCAATTGAACCAGAAATATTGGTAATTAGTTACAAACGACCTCTATGAACCTTTTGCAGCAGTTCAGTGGAGGCTGATTGCATTGGTCTGTGTATACTGTGCTGAATTTGCTATACCGTGAAGAGAACATTTTGTACCGGTCTGTCAGAGTGAGAGTGGTGTGAAATGAAAGCAATCACAAAAATATGAATTTTGTTGGAAGAATGAAATTAATCAGGAAAAAATATAAATGAGAATATCAAGCAAGCAATAAAATCAGCCGGAAGGTATATGTTATGAAAAATCATCAATAAAATGTATTGAATGTGATAGAACATTCAAAGTAATATGGGGAAACATGGCTAAACAACAACTGAACCTGAAAAACCAGCAAATCTTTCCAAACCTATATTTTCAATATGATACACACACATGCCCTGAAGGAAAGAGATTGCCGACATGACAGCCTGCAGTATTTCTGCTTTAAAATTTGGGTAATTTCGGGTGTTACAAAGGGTCCACAGCTAGCAGCTGGCTTTGGGAAATCTTCAAGATAATTACAATGACGTCAATGGCCATAGTGATGAGATGCCATGAATTTCCTGCATTCTGCCTCGCATTGTAGTGAAAATTAGCCAAGCTGTTTGAAGAAATCTTGACAAATCTTGCCAAATCACTGTGTAAAATTCAAGAAAGTTAAATGGATCAGGCTAAAATTATTACATGTACATCTGCACTAACCAACCAACCAACCAGCCTGTCTCTCCCGTGATTGAAGTGATAAACATGTAATTCCTTGAATGTGACTACCCTGGGACCATATTGAAGGGAATTAAGTCACATCTGCCAGCAACATGCACTGGATTGACAAGCAAACATCTGATGGGAAAAGCTGAATTCTTGCATCATGTGTATGTGTAGTATCTTAAGTAGTTGCAAAAGACAAAGAAACCAAGTAAATAAACAAAAACAAAAACAAAAACATGCTAAAAATGATGTATAGGTACTGTATTGTATATGCTGGCGCAGTAGTGATCAAGACATAGCCAACGTATGCAGTCTTCCTTCTTATGTAATGGAGCTCATCTTTCCACTCTCTGGAGACAGATAAAAATCATTTCATGAAAGGATGATTGCTTATAGTGATTATGCAATAAGTCTAAAATGTACTCTCAATGGATAAGCTATTTGGTTCGTGTGCTGCTGTTGTTTTTTCTGTGTAGTGCACCTTGTCCCCATCCTGTCACAATTATACTTATCATGTTGTTGTTTACCATTTGCCCAGGTCATATTTTCCTTGACATATTTTTTCTGCAAAGATTCAAATATATCGTCTTTCTGTGATCATAGCTCTTGCATCATACAACTGCTCTTAAAGTAAATCATTTAATTGGGTTATAAACATCAGAATTTAAGGTACCTTTTCTCCCATATCTGCCACCAATCTGAATCTTCTGATATCAGACCAATTGAGTTATGATGTCATCACATCGTCTGATAAAACAGCTTGTTTATCATCTGCCTCCATCCCACCCTTCTAATTATTAAAACCTAGAAGTTGGCAGATAATTACAATTTTTGCTGATAAAAAAACAGCTCATTGGCCATCTCCACCACCTCAACCTTCTACAATTATATTAATATTACATTCTACCTTAGAACTTTGATGATATCATCGATATTATTTAATAAAAGAGCCTGTCTGCAATCTATCGCAACCTTACCTTTCTAATATTAGATTCTAATGATAAGCTATTATTATACAATATTATTGATTTTATGCGAGAAAAGAGCTTGTTAGCCATCTATAACCACTTCACCTTTCTAATATTAGACTCTATAATTTGAAGTTTGATCAATTTTATTTAATTAAAAAGCTTGTCAGCCATGTCTCACAACCTTACCCTTCTAATATTAGATTCTAATTAATCTGTTAGATAATATTATGGATACCTGATAAAAAAGCTTGTCAGCCCATCTATCACCATCTTCATTGTATCACCCGTTGAATATTTGAGCCAACTTAACTGTTGTAAGACATTTTTGACTTTATCCAATATTTTCTGATAAAACAGTTTGTTGGTCAATATCTGCTTCTACCAGACCCTCAATTAATTTTAGACTCTAACTTGGAAGTTAAACGATATTATGATTAATGATGCATTTTCTAAACTTATATGTAGGTATTTTCTCAGCTACAGTAAATCATTAATTTGGTCAGTACACGCATACATCCTGTCAGCCATATTGGATCATATCCAATGCAAATGGGTCATGCATGCATGGTACTCCTGCAAGTAGCATCTATGTAATCTAGCCATTCCGGCCAGTCTTGAAAACACTGTAGCCTCTAAAAATCTTTAAAAACTATCAATGTATAACAACCATTTGATCAGAGACAGTTTGTAATATGCAATATTAGAGCCGTCAGACACAGAAGTTTCAGAGATGAAGATATTGCAGACCAAAATTAAGAAATGTAGGCCAGAAAAAACTTCTTTAACACAAAGAAACGACAATGAGACAGGGTTTGGATGAAATCCAGAGGAAATCCAGGCCTTTCCCGTGCAGCTAGTTGCAGATTTGAAGCCGGAACATCAAGCGAGGACAGCGTTTACCAAGAATGTGTTACTGCTGCAGTGGGGTCACAATTTTTGGCATCATAACGGCTTGGAAGGTGGCCCAAGATCCATGACAGTAACTCAATGGAACTTTATTGACTTGATCATTCAAGCAAAATAAAATGACAAAACTAAGATACAGGTTGATGTGTCAGCCACCTCTGCAGGGTGTTTTCTTTCACAGTAAAGTTTTTTTTTTTGAACTGCCGTCACTGCAATTTGTTTTGTTTTTTATTTAGCTGTTAAACTGCAGTGCTGCTACCAAGCAGCAAACTTATATATATATATATATATATATATATATATATTTATCAATCATATTATATCATACCAGTATATTGATGGTGCAAATGCAGTGATCTGATTGGTCGAGACCCAAAAAGAACCGCAGTATATTGGCGATATACCACAGCTGGCATATGGATGACATCTCAGCTTGAGCAAATATCCGTTTATGACTTTCCATGCCAGAATTTCCATATACTGTTATGATATAATAGCAACAAGTAATCGTTGATGACACAGTCCCCACTTGTTAATAGGTACTTTGATTACAGGTCCTCACAGAAGATAGAGTCCTCTTCATTAGGTATGTGATAAAAATACTTTTGAATAAATTCGCTTGATACATGTCTGAGTTTTAGTTCAGGACATGAAAAAATTGTAATAAAATGGCCACATGGTGGCCATATTGGATCGTATCACAAAACAAATCAATGTGCATATGTATGACATAGGTCAATGTCCTTGTACCAACTTTGAGTAAAATAGGTTGAGATATGCCTGAGTTATGGCTCTGTACATGAAAAAATCGTAACAAAATGGCCGCACAGCGGCCATATTAGATTGTATCACAAAACAAGTTGATGTGCATAGCTATGACATTGATCAATGTCCTTGTACCAACTTTTAATAAAATCTGTTGAAACATGCCCGAGTAATGGCTCTGTACATGAAAAAATCATAATAAAATGGCCGCCTGGCGGCCATTTTGGATCGTATCACAAAACAAATTGACGTGCACATGTATGACATAGGTCAATGTCCTTGTACCAACTTTGAATAAAATCGGTTG
>LD527078.1:34789-52766 GCA_001465055.1 Ptychodera flava
AGAGATAATAAGCTTTCAAATGACGTATGATGTGGCCGTATGTAAGGTGGGTACATTAAACTCCTAAAATAAGGCCCTTTTTGTGGATTCGCCGCTCGCCTAATATGGTGACAGAGCTTTTAGCGTGTATGCCCCTAAACTGCGGAATAGTTTGCAGCCAGAACTTAGGATGATAAAAAAATTCGCTCTTTTTAAGAAGTCTCTTAAAACAATTATTTTTCGTCAATGCTACTGTTGAGTTGGATATAATTTTTACCTGCATGTTTTATAGTTTATTTATTTTTTATCATTTCTAGTGAATTTGTTTTAAATACTTTCTTTGCTGTTTTTAGATGGGATTCTTTAGTCTAGATTTTAGCTTGCTTGATTTTATCGATTGCTTTTAATTACACTCTTTCCTCTGTGCGTTATTTTGTATTTTCTGCATTTATTTTAGTTCTTCCAGTAATTTTCTGTAATGTACAGACCACTGAGACAAGGTGTGTAGTGGTCTTTAAACAATAAATCATTATTATTATTATTATTGTTCTGTCCACCATTTTTTCCTTTACCAACAATTGCATCTGTTTTACAACAGCCCATCTCTCTGCGGGTTCACTTGCACGCATTAAACTCAGAGCACTCACTATCCTCAACACTTGAAGACACTCATCAAAATCAGCCATTGGCTACAAGCGAAATTTGTTGACTTGCCACCTACAAGAGAATGCGCTTCGCGAAAAGAGACACACGCATTAGGAAATATTGCGATTACACCAGTGTGACTGTGATGACGCACCTTGGTTGGGCATTTTGTTGTCAAGTCGGATGTGCAAATAGCTATGCATTTCGTAACACATACTACAGTGTTGCAAGTTAACGAGTTTTGGTTGTAAACCATTCATTCTTTGATTTAGCAACATTTATACAAGCTATTAAACTGTCATGCTATGTAGATATCAGAATATTTGGACGTCAGTGTCCTCTCACTCGTATCACCTTTTTGATGTATTTGCTTCCACTCCTTCACCCCTTCACAATCTGTTCTTCATCACTTCATCAGTTGATGCATGCAACCCAAGTCCTTGTCTGAATGGCGCAAGCTGTTTTAACGACATTTACAACACCATTTACATGTGTGTATGTGCCAGCGGCTTTGATGGACAAAACTGCCAAGAAGGTTAGTTTGTTAGTCGATTCCAAGAAATCGACGTCGATGTATTTTATGACTTAAAAACTATGTACCATTTTAAGGTGCTCATCTATTTTCGTAACTGTTAGTGTTTAAGCCACGTATAGGACATACCACAATCTTCCTTCATTGATAACCATGCTTGCTTCTACCTATCATCTCAGTGTTCTGAACGTGTTGCATTTCATTTATATTTCTTACCATTGCTACATTTTCAACAAAACCGAGGTTTCTGACGCTTAATTCCCTTCACTTTCATCTTTTTTCGGGATTTGTTTTTATATTCTTTCCCGCTTCGCCCTTATTTTCAGTTATCCTTCCCTGTGACGCAAACTTGTGCCTGAACGGAGCCACATGTACGAACGTATCTCCAACCGAATTCTTTTGCCAGTGTCCATCGACGCACGAAGGGACGTACTGTGAGAACGAAATAGTCAGTGAGTGATCGAACTCATGATGGAGTTCGTTTATGTATGCCATCCTTTTCACTTTGGAACACAACTGTATGCTACAGAATAGTAGATGAGCTGAGGTGTTAAGAAAATTAAGGAACGCATTTACACTTTGCATTATCAATAGTTACAGCTTACTGGCCCTTGAATAATAAGATCCCTGTCTCATTAGAAAGCTGACTCATTTTGGCTCTGCAGGTCCTTGTGTGAAATCGTTTTGCACTCACCCTCAGCATGACCATCCCAAATGCCAGCTATTAACAACAATTTTCACATTTCACTTGTTTTGCATACGCCTTCAATAGACAACACCTTTCACATTTCTGTTACTATGCATACGCCTTCTGTAGATGCTTCCCAGTCTGCCAAAATGGAGCTACTTGCCAGAAGATAACTTGCTGGGGCGTTAGTTGTTGACTGTGTCAAAGTAAATCCTGTGGCAGCGTCAACAGATTAGTATTTTACCCTTGCTTGCTTTGGCGCATTAGGCAATCAAACGCATCAGATAATTGACGCAATACAGTAACAAAACTTCGCAAAACAACAAAACGTGGGACGACGAAGGAGAATATTAAATCGTTACAAAGCCAGTGCGAACATAAGACAAAGACACCAAAGATTGGTAGTGTAAATCTTTATAAGCAATACATATCGCAGTCAAACGTATTAATGTAAAATAAACCATCGAAAGAAGAAGCACCTTGTGCTGAGACAAAGATAGCCCTACCCCCACCCCTATCCCTTAGGACGGACATCTGTGCAACACTCTATGTCTATATTGAGTACGAGGTGTCTCCGAAGATAGGCAGGCTTTGAAACCGGCAAAGTTCCTACCGTGAATATCCATCCGAATTCGGGTTATTTTAGCGTGACAACTTAACAAAACGCGGCGGAATTTTTCTTGTGAGACACTTTTCAACATGAAGATAGTAGCTGACGTTTATGTAAATTACGACGCAATCGCCATAGCCTAGATATTTGTGTGTATGTGTATATATGCCATGAGGCCTTATTGTCGCTCACCAAAGCAAAACGCTTCCCTATCGAAGGGGCACGGGTTTCTTGCCTTTCTGTTTGTGGCATTGTGCGAATGAATATTGAAAAAGCCAAAATAGAAACATTCTCGGTAATTGTCTCGCGGAGGTCGAGGGGAGTGGGCCATTTCAGTATATTATGTAAAACGGGTAATTGATACGAAATTCACAGTGATTAAGTATACGTTTTCACCCTGCACAAATAGCCACGCCCAAACCGCGCTACCTGTAAAGGTGCATTCAAAAGGCTTCGGACGAGATTTTTTAACCCGGAGGCCATTTTACACCCGCGGTAGGTCGCCGAATGATTTGTTGACGCTCCGTAGATATGGCAGCCATGGCGTCAAAAATTGAAAGTGCGTTGTGAACAATCTCGGGCAACAGGCTTTCATGTAATTTAGCTCATCTGCATCGTAGATTGGAAAGCGCTATCTCTTCTGACAAAGCAACCACACTTGTTCGCAGTCGTTTCATTGATCATAACACCTGGCGAAGCTACATGTATATATGGCTTACAAAACTATTCAATGAATTTTGTATACAGATTCATCTTTGGGAACAACATATCTTCCGACACTGGGTTGGTGGCCGCACTAATCTGAAACGCTAGACATTGCTGGAGGTGTCATTTTGGCGACTTTTGCTTGTTTAAGGGTGATGTATTAGAATACACCATTCCTTCTGTCTCGCACGGCTAGTGATTGATTAGAAACCAATACTGATCCGAATTACAATAGCAGACAATGTTCACGGTAGCTTGATGTTCGACGTAATCGCCAAAAGCTAAAAGTCAGTGTGCTGTACGTAGATATTCATGTACAATGTATGTATGTATGTATGTATGTATGTATGTATGTATGTATGTATGTATGTATGTATGTATGTATGTATGTATGTATGAATGTGTGTGTGTGTGTGTGCGTGCGTGCGTGCGTGCGTGCGTGCGTGCATGTATGGATGGATGGATGGATGGATGGATGAATTGATGGATGTGTGTGTATGTGTGTAGGCGTGCGTGCATGCTAGCTTGCGTGCGTGCGTGCGTGCGTGCATGTATGTATGTATGGATGGATGGATGGATGTGTGTGTGTCTATGTGTGTGTAGGCGTGCGTGCGTGCGTGCGTGCGTGCGATGGATTGATGTATGTATGTATGTATGTATGTATGTATGTATGTATGTATGTATGTATGTATGTATGTATGTATGTATGTATGTATGTATGTATGTATGTATGTATGTATGTGAGAGAGGGACGGTGAGGGTAATCTAATGCTCTATACGTCCCGGGACGATATCGATCAGAGGGTTTTCGTAATGATTTATGCCAAAGTATTTATTATTGTGACTGATTTATCATATAGTTTAAACGTCAAAATATCAAAGACAAATATAGCTGCAAAGCAGCAATGACCAGGTTTCGAGACATCTTGGTGCACAGGGGCAAGACTTTAATTGAAAGACTTCAATTGAAATGAGGTTTTGAATTAAAAGAAGCCGGACTATTTTAAGTATTAAAACACGCAGATTTCACTTTGAGTGGGTCCCTGAATACATTTGTATCTCTCTCTCTCTCTCTCTCTCTCTCTCTCTCTCTCTCTCTCCCTCCCCTCGTGGTTTTCACAGTTAAATTCGTACCGTAGTTTTACAGGTCTTGCCACGATTTGCATTATTTTCGTCCAAACCTGATCAAGCACTGGAGACACGAACATTTAAAAACATAAGCTACAGGCGTTTAGTTTGAAACACGATTACTCTGTGTTTGAAATAGGAAGAGCTACCTAATTAGCCTGTCACAGTCCGTTGCATGTGCCTTTTCTGTTAACGGTATAGTCGCTTACACATACGGGGGGTGTTACTCGGGTCTTGCGTTCATGCCTGCGGCATCCCCCACCTCAGTATGTGCGAGAGACTACACCAATAACAGAAAAGAAAGGGCACCAGGGCAGTCAACAGTCTATTATTACTTTGCATATTATTGAAAATCATTGTATTGTTTTTCATTTTAGCTCTCAACGCATGTGATCAGAATGGTGCAAATCCTTGTCTCAACGGCGTTACGTGCACCAATTTCTTTACCTTATTTAGCCCCACGCCATTCCGTTACGAGGCGTAATCCTTGAACGGGCTTGTGGGAGAGCAATTGACTGTCCGTTAAACTGACAACATCAATTAAAATCGAATTTAATATAGCCATTCCTTTGATTATAATAGCTGTCAACCCAGTACTGTACCTTGCATCGTTGAAAGCAATATTTCCATTTGACGAGGGGCGATACTGAAATGATAATGTGGAAAACAGTCGAATGATATTTACAAGTTGAATTTTAATGCTAAAGCAGATACTCTGCAATGGTTTTATCGAGCGGAACAGGTTTCAGAAACTGTGAAATTATACAAGTTCCCTAAGTCGTCCGTCTGTCGTTAACTCTTTCAGAAATCAATGTCTGTGAGAGCAACCCCTGTCTGAATGGTGGAACGTGTACAAATTACCGTACATACTATACCTGTACTTGTGCAGGGGGATGGACCGGAGAGAGATGTCAAACTGGTAAGAAAATGTTGAATTTTGCTGAGTTACTATTTGTTCCAGGCCGAAATAATAACGGTTTTAAAAATATTAATGATTTTGCTATCTAATAATCAAATGATCAACGAACAAAAAATTGTCAATGAATGTGCGGTATGATTGGGTCAATTTACATATTTCGCTGTCTCGGTGGTTTGTTCTTGGCCTAAATAATAACGGTCTTAAAATAGTAATGATTTGATATCTCATAATTATGATCTAAAAAAAATGTCTATGAATGAACAATATAATCAGGTCAATTAATATGTTTGGCATCCCATTTAATTCTTTGGTCAGCTGCCTGTACCAGCGACATGATCCCGTATCTACACGGCGACATTTTCATTTCACAATCAGATTGACTTTTTGATATGGACAAATTTCTATCCGATTTCAATTATGTTATCCATTTATTACACTATAATATTGGCAAGAGAGAGAGAGACAGAGAGAGACAGAGACAGAGAGACAGAGAGAGACAGAGAGTAGTTCTTACTCTAGCTTTCTGAATATTTATTTAGACATCAACGAGTGTGAATCTGCACCGTGTCAGAATGGCGGGTTTTGTTCGAATCTGCAGAACTACTACTACTGTACCTGTCTGGGTGGATGGACAGGTGTGAATTGCGAAGTGGGCGAGTTTCCACGCACAATATTTATTTCTTATGAGAAAGTACGGCATTTAGGATTTCCGACACGTTTGTATGCTTTAAATCGGCAGTACCAATCCTTTACCGATGACTCTTTGGTGTTCCGAGCTTAGATTTACGGAATCGATGTACGTAAACTGAAAGATCCAGGCTGAGTAGTGAACGAGTATACTCCGCGAACTTAAATCCAAGTCTCCGCAAATGCCGGAGCACCCGTCCATGACTGAATCTTGCCAATTTCAACAAAATGTACAGGCCGATAGTTCTAAGACCTTTTAGTAACCCTATCCCATATCAAGTTACGTTTACGGTAGGCTAATAAAGAAAGTTCAAAACCTTTGTAAATTATAAAATACAACCGAAATCTATCTACGATATTGAAATAAAAGCTTTCGAACTTCTAAAGGCAAAATTCAGAATGTCATTAATATAAATACATATATATAATTACACAAAATTACTTCAAGTACAAAGTAATGATATCTGTTACTTGAGTTTCATGCATCCTGCATCCTGGAAATTGTCATGATTACTCTACAGACTGTTTCATGCGCTTTGCAATCGTCAGGGGTGATGGTGGCGGCTCGTTGCTACCTATATATAGGGTCAGGTGTATATGCAAACGAGGCTGTTGTTCTGGCGCGTTCAAATGTTAATGAGAAGGAATTTGCTTCTGTGTCTACATTTCGAAAGAAATTATGTATGTTTGTTAAGCAGTGTTGACTTGTCTGAGTTTATGATGGGAAATTTCTCCGTGATGCAGAGGTTACAGCGTTTTGTCTTGGTTGGGTAAGGCTGGGCTCTGTCAATGATAGACCATGTGACGTTGTATGTAATGTGTGTGTATATATATATATATATATATATATATATATATTTGAAAACGTATAACATAAAGGAAAATAGTTGCATCAATGAGAACAAAAATTATCTTGTCATTTATCTCTTTGTAAAATATGTCACTGTATCAAATCTTTTGAGAAATGTTAGAGCTCGTTGCTTTCTCATACTGAATTCGCACGGAGAAATCTGAAAAGCATCAGAATTTTTTCATGCTTTTCACATAAACTGCAGATTTCATAATGATTAGTACATTTTGCAAAACAGACTTTTAATTTACAAACATTAAGAAATCTCTGACATATGTCTCTGATATATTCGCGCCAGAAAGGCGCACTGAAAAATATTAAATTTCAAGATATCTCTGATATTTATATGTCTCATTTATTAAAGCTATGCGCCCGAAGGGCACGAACAAAATGTAACTGAATGATAAAATTAGTGGCTGGTACGATGTATTTTAGACAAGCATGAGCACGTTTTGAAATTCAATAACACTGACCCCCTCCTATTGGGCATTTCAAATACATGGTGCCCCCCCCCGCTACCATCACAAAGTCAAAGACGGGGAGATCCCCTCCCCCGAATCCACCGCCCCCGACCGAAGAAACTGACCAGTCCCTTATATTGTACATGGCATTTGTCAACACACATACACTGGAATCTTTTACATCCCTAACACATCTTAACATGCATAGATTTTCTGATTGTTCTGTGCTTTCCTGATCCTTGCAGACTTTAACGAGTGTGAAAGTAGCCCCTGTCTTAACGGAGGCACTTGTCAAGACCTGGTCAACGCATTTCACTGCATTTGCCCCGCTGGTTGGATCGGAACTCTGTGTGAAACAGGTAACTTCCCACAAGATTGTGTACGCGGGTATAGACGCGAAACTCCTGAGCATAGTGCCATATCAATAATATCTCTCAGAGATTTTCTGGCCATTTCAGCGTCTGCTAATGACCCTGACAGATATGTTCATCCTACAGTACATTTTTTTTAATTCATGGAGTATATGCAACAAAATCGAAGCTGTACACACATACATAACAGTACCGAAACATAATGGTCCCAAGTTGTCGTTCAAGTGCTCCTACTGTCGGCTTATCTAAATATGATATGGTATGATAATTTATGATAAAAAAATTATAATAATTGCCATGCCACCACAGAAAACAATAGTTTTCAATGTTGTTCATCGCACTTGTTAACCCTCAAACACTGGAATCTTTTACGTCCCTAACAGATTTTACCATGCACAGATTTTCTGATTGTTCTGTGTTTTCCTGATTCTTGCAGACTTTAACGAGTGTGGAAGTAGCCCCTGTCTTAACGGAGGCACTTGTCAAGACTTGGTCAACGCATTTCACTGCATTTGCCCCGCTGGTTGGATCGGAACTCTGTGTGAAACAGGTAACTTCCCACAAGATTATGTACACGGGTATAGACGCGAAACTCCTAAGCATAGTGCCATACCAATAATATCTCTCAGAGAGTATGTAATTCAACGATAACATATTTCGACAAGGCATTGAGGGTGCATCTTCGTCGTAACTCTGAATGACGATTTATTCCCTTGCGTAAAATGTTCACGTTGATTTTACTGCCGCTGTCGTCCACGCCGCCACACATTAAGGATTAGATTTCGCACGGCAGTGTTGCAGGTCTTACAATAATTTGCGATATTTTCGTTTATACCTTTAATATCAAGCACTTGAGACACTAAAATTAGGAAAACAACGTTACACGGTTACTCCGTGTTTGAAATAGTAATAGTTACTCGTAATCTGTATTTTATTGAAAATTATTCTATTGTTTTTCATTTTAGCTCTGAACGCATGTGATCAGAATGGTGCAAATCCTTGTCTCAACGGCGCTACATGTACGAACTTCTTTACCTATTACGTCTGTACCTGCCAACCAGGATATGTTGGCGATAACTGTGAAATAGGTAAGTTTTGATATCCCAGAAACTTAGAAATTCATTACTGTTGCTGGACGACATATACCACGGCCAAGTTTGAATTTTGCCATTGCATTTGTAATTTCTCTCATGTCACAATTTCATCGAAATTCATTTCATCAATTGCATGTGAAGGGGTTACCAAGCTAATCGATATACGACCGTTCTCTAATTTACTTATTCGAAGCAACTGCATGCTATAGCGATGCTTAAACTCTCAGAGATTGGCTAGCTATGTAAGCGTCTTCTAATGATCAGATATGCTCATCGTGTGCAATATGTTTTTTTGATTCATGGAATATATGAAACAAACAATCAAAACTGTACACACTTGCCCAACAATACCGAAACGTGATGGTCTCGAGTTGTCGTTCAAGCCCTCCCTACTGTCAACTTATCTAAACTTGATATGGTATGATAATTTATTATCCAAAAATTATAATAATTACCATGGCGCCACAAAGGACAGCGTCTGCCAATGACCTGATTTGTGCACCCTGTCCACATATTTTTTAATTCTTTGAATATGTGAAACAGAACCTCGAAGCTGTACACACTTACTCAGCAAAGGCGAAACATGATGGTCTCAAGTCGTTCAAGTGCTTAGTACAGTCCGCTTATCTAAACTTGACATGGTGTAATGATTTGTGATACAAAAATTATAATTTACCATGGCACCACAACAACACATACACTGGAATCTTTCACCTTACCTTTCATAGTTTTATTGACTGCTCTGTGTTTTTCTGATCCTTGCAGACTTTAACGAGTGTGGAAGTAACCCTTGTATTAACGGAGGCACGTGTGAAGACCTGGTCAACGCATTTAACTGCATTTGTCCCGCTGGTTGGATCGGAACTCGGTGTGAAATAGGTAACTTCCCATAAGATTATATACACGGGTATAGGCATATGGCTCCTCAGCATACAGTGTCTTACAAGGGAAGTCCCCTGGAAAAAGTTGTCCGTTATATAGTAGAAACATGTAGTATTATCGAAGCGATCAGGCCATTCGTGAGAGGATAAGCTGTTTTGTGTGGCCTCTTTTCCCTGTAAAATACGGAAATAAAGTAAGCAGAAGTGTGTGTAATCCTACGATGATATGTTACGTCGAGAAATTTTAGAGTGCACCTTCGGCGTAACTCTAAATTACAGTTTGTTCACTTGCGTAAAAATGTTCACATTCATTTACTGCCGTTGCCGCCCAACGCTGTCCACATCGTTAGTTAATGCTTGTGAGCTTAGGCCTACAAGTCAGATTATTGAAATTAGGTTTCGACTTATACTAGTAAGTAGCCTGAGTATTTAGAGTATTAAAAACACGCACGTTTCATTTTGATTGTGTCCCTGATTACACTTGTCTTTTTCCGCCTTCTCTCTACCTCAGCAATTAATTTGTGTCAACCTGATCCGTGCCGGAATGGAGCGACATGTGTGAACAACCAAACAAGCTACGAATGTGTATGCAGTGTGGGCTGGCAAGGACAGAATTGTGAAATCAGTAAGACAATTACAATCATTTTGTCATTACCTGGGAATAGAAATAGCCAACTACGCATGTGGTTTTAATCAAGGTGTCTCCGTAATGACATATTTACTAGGTCATAAGTAACTTCAATTACTGCAATTACTGTTGTCTGTAAATTGACACTGTTCTCCAACGTTATGCCATTTGTTTTTAACTTCGTTGAAATGTTATGTTTAAAGGGACATTATTTGTATCTTTTGACCTCATATTGTTGCAAACAAGCAGTTGATAATGTAATTCGACTTACTGAAAGATGTCTAAAAACGGTCGACCATAGGGTACTGTTAACCTCAGAGTTGGCAGGTTGACCTGCGATCAGACCACACTGCTAACTGGTATCTAGGCCGCTGTAAGCATCCGCGTGTTAAAACCAGATATGAACTGAAAATGCTCACGTGTTTCATTATGTATTGCAGTTATGTGTAAGTTTGAACCTTTGCCACATGCATTGAAAGTATTATGATGAACCTTATGAACAATAATCACCGCCGATTAGGTCATGAAGTATACACATATGTAATTAGCTGGAATAAAAATATTAAAGTTCTTTTACTGCTGTCATTGTAACACCACTTTATACAGCAAGTGAAATTACCGTTGGCCAAGTCCTTCAAGCCATATATGACAAGCTGTGAAAGCTTATTAGACATGCAAATTATAAATTAGCTGACATGAAAATGTGAAATGACTTTTGATATTGTTTTAGCCTGGTATAATCATTGATGTACATAGCTTGTTTTGCCAACTTTGATCAAGTAAATCCCGGTATATATCCCTAATAAGCAAAGTTCATTAAATATGTAAATTAGGAATTGGCTTAAGTAAAAATGCTTAATGATTGTCAATAATGTTGTATCATGGTATCTGCAATAAATGCAGCAAGTTTTGTCAACTTTGGTCAAGTTGATACAGATATATATCTCTAATTAGGAAAGTTCATTAAATATGCAAATTAGGAATCGGCTGAAGTAAAAATGTTTAATGACTTTCAAAAATGTTGTATCATAGTAGCTTCAATACATGTAGCAAGTTTCATCAACTTTGGTCCAGTCAATTCAAATATCTATCCCTAATTAGCAAAGTTCATTAAATTTGCAAATTAGGAATCGGGTGCAGTTAAAACACTTAATGACTTTCAATAATGTTCAATCAGAGTATCTTTAATATACGCACCAAGTTTGCTCGATTTTGATCCAGCCAAATCAGACATATATCCCTAATTAGGAAAGTTCATTAAATATGCAAATTAGCAACTATCTTTCATGTCAGCCCTTTATGGTAACAACTGCTGATATATCTTGGTGTGATCAACATTTGTACATTTGTATTAAATCTCATCAAATTTTGTGCAGTCGTTTTTAATGTATATCCGTTTTTTTCTAAAATCATTAATTATGAAAATGAGCAAAAAGTATACAAGCCACATCAACCAAAAACTAATCAGTTCTTGCCATTTGCTAACTGAATATATGTACTAGATTTGATACTGATCTGATAAGCCGTTTGTGAGATATCAGACCAACAGACAGACAGACACACAGACAGACACACAGACATCGCTGCGACATATGCTCACGTGTGTAAGCACGTGAGCAAAAAATAAACCACACGAAGTGACAGTCGAAAGCGCAGTATTGCAGTTTCGGGATTCCCTATTACCGATCCCGTTTGCTCAGTTACATTTTGACGGTCAGTTTTTCATGGAGATCTTGACGGCCAATCCTGCTCTTAGATACACCATTCTTTGCTGTTCATTTCAAATGCCTACCAGTCGGTGCAGTCCCAGCTGACGGCGACAAGGCCTATAATTGCGGATCTTTTTCATCTCGTTTGTTCCTCCATATGCACATGTAGACTTGCCCAAAGCCTTTGGGCATAGAAATGTGAAAACAGAGTAAAATGAAGGGATATTTAACTTCAGTAGACAGTCACGTTATTGTCGAGGTGATCGCGAAATTGAGCAATGTACTTTGGCGACTGACACGTACATTGACTTTTCAGATCCTCATATTCAGATCCTCAGATTCAGATCCTCAGATCTCAGATTTCAGATCCTATAACTTCAGATGCAGATTCGAATTTACAAGCCTTTTACAATACCCGTATTAACAGTATGATTGCAATATTAAATTTAATAATTTGAATATGACATTACAAGGCAGTTATGAAAATAAAACAAGTCTACGTAAACGTTTTCGCTCAACAGTTTCAACAAACACGGGTCTACAATTACAGATTAGCTAATTTGCTTCTTCCGACCCCCGAATTCTGATTTAGCCCGGGGTAACTGGCCTCCAACATGGATAAGTTATATTCCCTCGCCATCAATATAACGAACGATGGTAAAATACGGACTGTCGATAGCCAGCATTTACATGATCGTCGCGGTCTTGATCGTTCGATCGCGGGTGTGCATGTGTTTATCTCTATGAGGGAACGTTCACGTGATGACATAACAAGTGGAGTCATTGCGCACCCTGTCCTCGACTGATGACGTTCTGATTCTGAGATCGAAGTTTTTAAGTTCAAGGTACAAGATAGAAATAAAATAATTTCTAAAGTCTTTTCAAATCTAAATTATATTTTATTTATCAGTATATTACGTCAAACTTTGAAAATTGTGAAATTTTAATTCCGAATCTGCGTCTGAAGTTATAGGATCTGAGGTCTGAGATCTGAGGATCTGAATCTGAGGATCTGAGGATCTGAATCTGAGGATCTGAAAAGTCAACTCTACCCATTATGTATAACTCTGCGTGGCAGGCTGTGCCAAACCGCTGGCAGCACCTCGGTTGCGGCGTGCAGTTTCTCCGCCAAAAACAACCTATTTTAAACTTGCATTGAGTTTCGTTTTCAAGCACACCCACCTCGCCTGGGTACACGATTAGCCTAGCCCTGCGTACAGGTCTGTGTGTTCCCGGCGTTATACGGCCTCCACCACAGCCCTGCAACGGTCCATAGAGGTAACTGGCGAGATTCAAAATGGCGACCTCTATGGGTAAACAACTTTTCGAGTACGTTACGTTTCAGAAAACGAGCGGTTTTGGACGTTAGGAGAAGTTAATCGCATCATTTCTGGGGTCGGTTAGGAGGTAAAGGTAGGCATGGAAAGGATTTTGCCCCGATAGAGCAGAATTTCGGCAAAAAAGACCGTTTTTTCGTTGCGGTCCGGATCCGGACCGCAACAAAAAAACGGTCGCCAGTTATCTCCATAGACCGTTGCAGGGCTGTGGTGGAGGCCGTATAACGCCGGGAACACACAGACCTGTACGCAGGGCTAACGATTAGCCCTGCGTACAGGTCTGTGTGTTCTCGGCGTTATACGGCGTGGAGGCCGTACGCAGGGCTTTAGATACACGATGTGCTCAGCTGCGCTTATAAAGCCCACTTTTGGGAGTGGGTCGGCGGCACAGAGGCCGTAAGCGAACGGGTCTAGGCAATTGTCATTGCGATATACTCACTTTTGGTTCGAAATGCGATTCAACTGATACAAATAATTACACGATGCACAGAGAATAACAACATTCAAACAGATCTTGTGTGTCGAGAGGTGACTCCAATCGCGAGCAGTATCAATGACAGTACTCGCCCGGCACGGTGTCACAATGCCACCAATGCTGCACACCGTGCAGTGTTCAGTCCGAGTGCGATGTTTCCAGGTTCAACAAGTGACCATGTCGTGTTTGTAAAACGAACCAACGTTATGGCAAGAAAATGCCCTAAAAATCTTAAAGGTTGACGAAGATTTGCTAACGATCAAATGCACAGGAAATGCATTACTCTGTGTCTGTACCTGTTTCACTATCACCACAGCAATCTGACATCGTTTTAGTTTTACCATTGACCCAATTGCATCTATGGTTTTATTTGTTTCACAGTCCGTGTCATCGATACTAAAATCAAACTTACTAGCAAATGCCCTGCTTAGTTTCACTATTTGACAGTTAGTTTGTGATACGTGCATTTGTTTATGCGCCGTGTGCTCCTCGATATCCATTGTGCTGAAGTTAGTGTGTAGGTGACAGGCCTTTCACGTTCCAGCTTTACTTTGATTGTTGACGTATGCGTAGTAATATTGGTCATGTGCAGGGGTTCAATCATGGCGGTTGGTTCAAATCGCGCGGACGCCCTTACCAACATTGAACCTTGCCGTAAAGAGCAAGAAGGTGGTTTTACATATCCTTGAAGCCGTCCATAGTCACAATTTAGGTTTTCCATTGATTTGACCCGGGATTTCAGTCATCGACAAAATGAAAAAAGTCAAAAGATACAAATAATGTCCCTTTAACATCACACGCAATATCCATCGTGTATATCTTCAATTTAGTATCCAAATTGTGAATAGTTAGAAATTTCGCACATTATATATTAGATTATGTGAAATTGCAAAATTCCTTCTCTTCTACCATAACAATCCTTACAGTTAAATTGATAGACGTAGTTAAATGTACAAATCAGCATATAGGTTACTGCTAAATGCTAAAATGTCTTTTACCAATGCACATAATCACATCACCAAAATAGCAAACTTCAGAAACTTTTGTCATATTCTTCCTTCATTCCTTCTTGTCACTAATTGGTAAAGGCATTGAAAATGCAAACTAACAAAATGCATGTGCTCAGTCCAACTTCGAAAAGCAAACAACTTAGATAAACACACCAAATTCCACATTACTTGGATGATAGAGTAGAATCCGCTGAGTCCAAAAACATTTCTTCCACGGCTACCATGTCCGATTTGTCCAATGCACAGCATGCAATGGAGTTTCTATCGTAAGTACCAATGCAATGATCGATAGGAACAGAGATCACTTCTTGTCCTCATATGATGTTCTCAAAGAACAGTGGTTGGTTTGAAATAGTCCTATGTGGTGTGGAAAGTGTCAAAGCTGCAAACTCTAGCTTGAAACTCAACTGAAAACCCGCGGAACTGTCCAAAGCCATTTGAGTGTACACCATGTACACATAATGGACATCCATGATCCACTGAACGTGTTTAACTTACATGTGCAGGAACTCTCAGTGTCGAACGCAGGCAATGTCCTTCAAACAACAATTGTACTCCCAAATCTCTTCTTTGTTCCCTTAATCGTCCGATGACAGAAATAATCTACAATTTCTCCCAAAAACGGCGTGTCAAATTCTGGTTACGCAAGGTAGGCATAGTTAAGGATAGAAAGCAAGGGAGTCACTCATAGAAAAACACACAAACAAGTGTCTTGGATCAGTAGGGGGTATTTATTACAATACTTTGTGCGTATATGCTGCCAGATGTACATGGCAATGAAAGCTGTACTTAGAGGCTATATAAAAGTCGGTATGTATGTATGTATGTATGTATGTATGTATGTATGTATGTATGTATGTATGTATGTATGTATGTATGTATGTATGTATGTATGTATGTGTATGTATGTATATATGTATGTACGTACGTGTACGTACGTTTGTATGTATGTTTGTGTGTGTGTTTATGTGTGTATGTGTGTTTCTTTGTATTATAATATGTTTGCATGTATTCATATTTGTACGTAGGAGGGTTTGTATCTCTGTTTGTCCCTACGTTTACCCACTATTTTATGTGCAGAGTTGTTTTGAAAAACACTAGCCCTCTGACCCGGTAATTTCTGTCGAGTCCCTTATTTCGTCGATTATAATTAGCTGATTAAAGTAGGTGATTGAAGGTCACACCTGCAATTTTCGGAGACTCCATTATACAATTGTACAATAATACGAGGTCTCGGAGGCTTCTCTGTATAGATGAAATGTCACACTTGCAAGTTTTGCACGTTTGACCTTATCTTTCTGAGGCTTTGCACATAATATCTATGGTAGGCCTGGACTGTGACAGCCAGAGCGAAGCAACGAAAACTGACCCATTACCTAAAGAGGAAACGTCAATGAGGCCCTCCAGTTTCCAGCATCCAAAGATGACAGCACGTTCAGTTAGCTCTGTGCTACCTACCGATGCTCAGACTTCACCTCATCCAGGACGGAAGATTCCAACTACTGTATTCGGTCATGGAAAACCTAGAAGACAAAGAAACCAGACAGGTTAGCATCCATGTCTACAGTGTATCAATACACCAAGGGTTGACTGTATGAGAGGCAATTAAAACAAACAAGAATTTCACAGCGTGTCCTGTGGTCTGTTGAGACACGAAACCTAAAAAAAACTTATCGAAGAGGTAATTCAAAGACACTTGTCCACATTGCAGACTTAAGGTAGTACGTGCCTCAAAATTGAAAGTGGTAAAAATTATCTCAAACTTTCTTGGAGAAGACTTCAAACAATTCCCTCTCGAAATCAAGAATAACATTCAGGGTTCGCCGTACAAATTGGATACTAGAGAAACAAATTACCCAACACTTCAAATTCGAAATCCCTTGTGGGACGGTGTTAACTCTATGGGACAAAAATACAATTTTGATTTGACTATAGCGGTCCAAACTATTTCCTTCGTAAGCTTCAAAATAAGCCCCGCTATTGTTTGACCGTTAAAGTATTGTAAACGTTTGAGAGGCCGAATATCTTTCCCAAAGTATGCGATCATAATTCATTTGAAATTTATTGTAATTTACTTGTTTGCAAAAAAACAAAGTCTTTACAGTTTATGGTGTTTTTTGTAGCAGTAGGCTTTGTTCAGTTATCTCCATTCATGTTCCACTACCACTCACATGTTCTGTTGCTCTACTCCTTCAGATTTCTAGAATACAGTTACAGTTTAAGCTGTAAGTCGAGTAGGGATAGACAGACGGACACACTGTCACACACGCAAACAAAGTGAACAATTTGCAAAAAAGAAAAAGAAACAAGCTTGCATAAAGACGGGGGTCGGAGCGTTGGCCAACTTACAGTTGAGTAGGCAATAGTAATAATGAACTGGCGAGAGAAGGATACCTTACGACATGATTTGGTGGACACTGAAATGATTAATTGCACTGATTATGGCAAAGAGTCGGAATATACTATATGATTGTGAATGAAGTGACACGTTTTCTTTTATTATTTTAACGACCAGGAGCTATAATTGGAGCTGTCATAGCAGTGATTGTGCTATTGGTCTTATTCCTCATTTCATTTATTCTCATCAGGAATAGACGGTGAGTATTAAATACAAATTGAAATAGCGAAACTCCTTTTTTTCAAAAAGTCGATCACACAGCTGAATGTGTTTATTAGTTCAAAGGACATTTTTATTAATGTTACTCTCACAAATCTCTTTCATGTATAACTACTTTATTACATCATTCATGTATAATAAAAGACAAGATATGGTTTCAACAGAATTATTCAAGAGAGTACCAAATCTGATAGTAGGTAAACAGAACCTGTGAGTCATTCAAAATCTACGATGCAAGAATAATAATTATACTTTGTGAAATTTACATTAATGAAAAAGTTCTTCGAGCGAAGAGACATATGCAGCAGCTGTGTGGTCAACTTCTTGAAATATAGTACATTAAAGCATTGAAGTACAGTACATTGTATGACGTCGTTAACAAAATTAGTGATATCAGTGACATCTTGGTGCATTTTATAGATTTTCATGGCCACGATTAGTACTCTTAAACATCGTACGTGTTCCATTTGTCTGTTCCTTTATGCGTTTGTTAGGGCCCAAGCCTACTGGGCGTAGAACCCTATTGAATTCGTTTGAATTTTACTTGTTGTACTTGGGCCTCAGCCCAAGTACATTTGTTTTCATTCCGTGGGAAAAAACTGTAAGGTATAACCATTTCTGGCTGAGACCAGGGAGGGCAAAACGTATTGG
>LD527078.1:55436-74692 GCA_001465055.1 Ptychodera flava
TCATTGACAGGAGGAAATTCAAGACCATATTTGAATAGTAGTATATATTGTCCTCAAAATTACCCTATCACGGCCCAAGTACTCATTGCCTTCAGCAATACTGCCTTATTTTCCTTTAATTTTTCTTCTTAATTCTTCTCCTTAATTTTTTTGTTGGTGATAATCTCACAAACCACTGCTCGTCTCCCTACGAAACTTCACCCAATGTTTTGAGGTAGAGAGTACCGGAGCCTAGTACACATGGACTTCAATTGCTCAGATGACCTTGGCAGTCATACTGCTTCTTAAGAAAATCCACAAAATAATGACATATTTTGAAAATTAGAGGGTAAAACATCTTCAAACTTCTTATATTAAATGCTTCCATTTGATTTACTAAAAATTGTAAATAATATTGAAAGCAGTCGCCTGACTTTGAATTCAGGTAAGTATTCAAAAATCGCCCTCTCTAGAACCAATACACCGTATGAATTGGATTTTTGCTCAGATCATTATCAATTGGAGTGCCAGCAAGTTTGCAAAGGCGTTTAAATCGGTCTACTTTGGCAACCATATTGCAAAATACAAAATACTTACAATAACCATAAAGTAATATTACAAAATCTTCAGAGAAATCAACATACCAAATTGATAAGTGTGACACCAAAATGACTCATCACTTACTTTCATGTGACTCAGTAGCTACAAGGGCTATGTATCATTATAGTGTTATTTAGGCCAAGAAAAAAAATATGTGCTGTTCCGATTACCCGACCTACCCCAATTTTATCCCCCCGACCCTAGACTTTTTAGAGCTTCGTAAACCCGGAAGTTAAAATAATGATATGAAAAACCGTGAAACGCATGAAACTAATTTTAGTTCGATTTTGATACTTTTTGAACTACTTCGAAACAATACCACGCATAAATTTCCGTACGCTGAATTTGCATATGAAAGCCTCTCAGCCAGTCGAGAGTTACGTTCACAAAAGTTCATTGCCCTTGCCCGATAAGGTTTCTGTGTCACATCATCTCTGTACGATTTAGAAAAGGAGACAAACTGAAGTTTTTGTGCATCATATGAATGTCCATAACACTCTGAAAATAATTCTGATAGCAAAATTGACACGAAAAATTGGACTTTACTGTCACAGAAACGTGTTCAGTGCAGACTGCACAAGCATTGAAGCAAGCTGTGGTGTCAATGGGCCCGGTTTTTGAATTCAGTGAACAGACACTGACTCATGTTTCGGGGCAAATAAATCCTAAAATTAACTGTCGGTGACAACCAACCTTTCTGTTTGTTATTTTCCCCATTCTAAAATGACTGAAAAAAAGTAACTGGAGCAAATCTGACATCGAGAAAAACTCGACTCCGCATTCAATTCAAAACAAGGGATCTGACCCTCTAAGTTGTTCGTTTTACCTCTACTGAGTCTGCGCACAAGACTACAAGACCAGCTAGGTCACTAGAAAAATACAGCTCATTGGTTTGCAAAGGGCAATGTTGATCCAAACTTACAGTAGTGAGGGATGATATACGCACAGTAAAAACGTGACAAACAAGCACATTATTTTTTTCAGAAGCTACAAAACATTTTTTTGTAACTACAATAGATTTTTTCTTCCTTTATGTAGTGCAGACAGTTCAGTGAAAAATGAAAAAATCCCTTGAAGGTACAGTGGGAATGGCTGGCTGTTGTTAATTTTGATGTTTGAATGTACATTTAGCCCTATGAAAGCAGACTTACAGAATATGTGCTAACAAACAGACAGAATATTTAAGCATGAGGGAATATGCTACATTTTTTAGGGATATTAAAGCTTATGAATATTAATGAGCCGTCCGCCACTCTTGGAAGCCCTATACCGGTACATTCACAACAGTGATACCCAAATTTGCTGACTTTTGAAAAAATCTTATAGAGGATGGTGTTTGGAGCCAGCAGCTTGGATTGTGTAAGCAAGTGATTTATGGCTTGAAGTATGTATATCACAAGTGACATCACTGCAACATTAAAACTTACATATAAGATGTCATTAAATGTTTCAGTTAAATCCCCCCAAAATTTTAAAATCCCCCTCAAAAATTCCAGTAGAGGGGGACCAATCCTCCCTGGTATAGTATCCTAGATGAAACACTGCATTGATGACAGTAAATATTGTGTTTTGTCAGCTCTTACAAGTCAGACTTACCTGTGGATAAACAGTTAACTTTCCTGTCAAAGAATTGTAATTCAGCCATATCAATTTCCGTGGCAGTCTAATAAACCACACATTTCAATTCTACTGATGAATATTTTATTTTAATAAATTGGTATTCACTTTGAGTGCGTTTCATGAGGAAATTGTTCACTGGTAGTTTGTTTGAACGCGGACAAAATGCACATTGAGAAATAAAAAAAAATCGAAAAAAAATTTCCCTACCTACCTACCCTATTTTTGAAAACCATGTAATCGGAACAGCACAATTTTTTTTTTTTTGGCCTTATTGTCACCAGAGAACAGACCTAGAGATGCACCTTAAACATAACATATTTGTTCAAAATGATTGACCAGCACATAAGCTGTTGAAATATCACGATTCACGCTGAACTCCTATCACTCTGATTTCATTCCTAGATTGAAAAAATCGGCGATGAACTCTGCAATGACACTTCAGGATATAGCTCACGATACAACTCTACCTTCTGTCGAGGGGCCAGCACAGGTGTCGCCAAGCAATAACAATAACAGCCGTGCCTCTGGAGAACCGTTCTTTCATACTTTCGAGTCAGACACAGGAGAATCTGCCTACACTGAACTTGAAAAAGTACCCAAGAGTGAAAACCAACCCATAAATATTACCACGTCAAACAAAACTTCAAACGAACCGGGAGACAGAGAACACAGTGAGGTCGCTCTTCAACAGCAGTCTGTAACCGGAGAGAGTGTAAATTACGAAGGAGAAGAACCGTGTCTGAACCACAATGCTATCCAGGCCGAGAATCACAACACTGGAGAATCTGCCTACAACCAACTTGAAAAGGTACCCAAGAGTGAATACCAATCCATAAAGACCTCCACATCAAAGAAATTTACAAACCAACCGGGAGACAGAGAATACAGTGGTGGCGCTCTTAAACAGCAGTCTGTAACCGGATTCGTTGAGAGTGTAAATTACGAAGGAGAAGAACCGTGTCTGGACCAAAATGCTATCCAGGCCGAGAATCACGTGCACAACACTGGAGAATCTGCCTACACCCGACTTGAAAAGGTACCCAAGAGTGAATACCAATCCATAAAGACCCCCACATCAAAGAAATTTACAAACCAACCGGGAGACGGAGAATACAGTAGGGGCGCTCTTCAACAGCAGTATGCACGCAGATTTGTTGAGCGTGCAGCTTATGAAGGAGAAGAACAGCGTCTGGACCAAACTGTTATCCAGGCTGGGAATCACGGCTTCAAAACAAATATCACCAGGGAAGGGTTTGACCAGGCCACTGATAATAGTCCGCTACGACAGGAAAGTTTCGGAAGCGAAGGTAATCTTGTATGCGAAGGCGGTGAGCTGCTTCATGGAACCAGTATGGAACGTGAAAGATTTACAGAAAACTCTTATTATGAAATAGTCTATTAATTATTCACCGAAAAGCACCAAACTGGAGGCATTCGACAGGAATTCTATAGATTAGCATATTGGACGAGGAACTGACTCGCTTCCCTTAGCTTTTTTCTTATGAGTCCACTTACATTTCATCTGTGTCTGATTCTTATTAGGGATTTGTTGCATGTAAACAGAATGATATGAGATGATGTTGCATTCACAAAAACTGTTAAAGGCGGGTGGAGAAATTCAAGGGGGAGGGTGAAAATTATGGAGGTAGTAGGGGGGACTTGAAAGTTTGCTGTACGTATAACAAGTGCAGCCATGGGAACTAGTCATCGAAAAGGCTATTTCGGGGGCAATTTTGGAGGGCAGGCGAAATTTTAATTTTGCATGGGCGAGGGACATATTTTTAGTTGCAGGGAGCAGATTTTGAGTTTTGTCGGGCAGGTCAGATATCGGTAGATTAGCTTGGGCACCGGGATTCGGTAAAACGAGGAGAGGGGAAGTTACTTGTAAAATGCGGACAGAGGAAGTTGAACCTATTTATGGGAAAAATCGAGTTTTTTTAATGACAAGGCAGGGGAGGTTCATGTCTAGAGGGGAATGGAAAAATTTTAAAGGGATTTATTTCCAGCGCAAGAGAAATCGACAATTTCTTTTCTCCACAGGGCAGGGGAGCTTCAAATTCACAATGGGGAGGGGAAACGGGCAAACATAAGTTGGGAGTGGGTAAAAATGAAGTTTGAGTGCGGGAGGGTATGTCGAGAATATTTCAGTTGGAGGGCAAACTATGAATAGCGAGATAATTATACTCTAGGCTTAAAATCAGCCAGTTAAAATTACTGGTCCTGCACAATTTACCTTATAATAATGACCCCTTTAAAAGTGCATTGTTCGTTGGCTGCAACTGGTATAAGGGAACCTGAAATATTTTGGTTCCCTGTTACTTTTCACTTTATCAGATTCCATAGTTTGGCAGGTAATTCAATGAAAAATGAATAAATGGTTAATGCCACCAAACTGTTATTATGTAAGTTATAATTAAAAAAATCTACAACTGTTTTTCGCATTCCTTACTTTTTTCTTATATATCTAAAAATGTATGAACGCAATTGAATTTTCATAAAGAAAACGACAAGTAGGCTTTGTAACTGGGCAGAATTTAAGCTGAAACTTTTGATAATTGTTTTCAGTATCTCCCTGCAATGTATCGAGTAAAGCTTCTTGCTTTCTCCTTTCAACATGCTGAAAGATAAAATATTCAGTTTGCTTACTAAGCTTGTATATTTAAACAACACTTTTGGTATTAATTGAATTAGAGTTCAGACTGAAAATTATTTGGCAATTATTATAGTATTTGTCATTTTACAATGAATACATTATACATACAGTGCAACAAGAATATGAATGACCAGTAGGTATGTTAAACTTGAGTTTGTTCAATATTTTATTGTGTATCAACATCATTTTTGTAGTTATTTTTTAATAGTGTCGAAATGCTTAAAAGTGTTCATACAGCGTAAGTACGAATATGCAGCAGTCTTATGGTATATTGACATTTCGATGTATATGATGTGCAACTGACAGCTATATAAGTGTACATTATGTTTGTAGATTGTGTTGATAGGCTAATAAATACTGAAAACTTCAACACAAAAATATGAAAATCAAGAGATTGAAGGTAATTTATTGCTTTAATATTGTTTGATTATATGATTAGAAAAATGTAATTAGTGCTATAATATTGCATGAGAGATTTTTGGATTTTGTATATTATAATAATCACATGTCAAAGATATCAGATTTGGTCATCATGCTGGATTTTCTACATACATACGATGAAAAGTCACAATTGTTTTACAAAAATCAGTTAAAATCAATGAATGAAAAAAATAATTAAATTCAAGTTCGTTACAATGACCAGTCCGGGTCATTTCCAAAATTGACGGCTCTAATACCAAAATATTTGTTTCCTATCATTAGCCAATCAGCTGCCAGCGCGCCTTCAGTAAAACTTTGACATCAGCAGCTCCAGCGAGTATCTCCTGGCAACTTCAAAATGCTTCCATGTTTACGAAGGCCATAGTGTGTTCAACTCCATCTCGTAATAAACTCCTGTGCTGCACCATTCACATAATTTTTGAGCTTATCATCGTAGATCCGTGTCAAAAATATTGTGAAAGTGGAGTTGTGACAGAGGGATTTTGCCAAAACACTTGGCATTACACATGTCATAGGAATACGGATATCGTTTGTGAAATAAACAATTAACCGTATTCTTTCATAATCTTGGACAGTTGTGTAGCCACTCTGTCAACACGCATTGTTAGTCTCATCTCAGACAACCGAACCCCACATATTGCTTTCATGCCTTGCCTAAAGTCTTGCGAAATATACATTGCGTATCTACACAGATAGTTCAGAATACACAGATAGTTCAGAAAAAATTGGAGATGGCAGCTATCAAACATTCTACGCCAGAGAGAGATGAAGGAAATTAGGAAAGGGGTGATCTAAATGAAACGTAAATATCTTGGCTGCTGCTTTGATTAATAGTCTTATTGATTGTGCTTGCAGAACACAGGATCATATTGATAATGAAAGAAGTGCAAAGTTTTGGGGTTTACGGCCTACATGAGGGCCGAAAATGGCTGAAAGTGATTAATACAATGCTAGCAAACCTGCAGAGACAGAAGTCTTATCGATGACGTAATCCGATCGGTGATTTGGCTAATAATGGAAATAATATTGTGGTTTAGCCTCGCCAATTTTGGAAATGACCCGGACTGATGAATAAAATGTTCACATTTTCATCGTACGATTGAACACCAAAGTAAAATTTTGAACAGTAATGGTTCAAATTTAAATGAAAAAAGTGTGTGAATAAATGGAATTTTCTTTACTTTTGCCTAACTTGTCATTTTACATCCAAAATTTCAGAGACTAAAGATTTTACTTGATGGAATATTTCTACCTTCCAGTATTGTCAATTTCGTAAAACTTTTATAGGAAGCAGTTATAGGTAATATACGTCTTGTACTTTTTATATTTTTTTTTCGGTAGGTCACCGTGCCCAGCTTTTCACTATTTGTCAAAGAGCCAGGAAATCCCAATTTTTATACTCTCTCATGATCGTCATTTTGGGTGTTCCTTGACCTGGCCAGAATTGGATTACAATTTTTACTTATCATTTAGCACGACTTACGAAGTCAGTGGTGCTATAGGCATCGTGTCTGTCTGTAGAGTAGGATAGATAGATAGAGAACAAAATGTGTCCGTAAAACAACCAACTGGAAACAAATTAGTTGACGCTACACGCAAATGTGGTTGGAGACAAGTTTAATTTTTGTAAGCAAAAAGTGCGGAATAAAAGTGAGAATCATGACAAATTACACGCAAATCAACTATCGTACTCGGACTTGAATCCTTACATTGCACAAATTTCTTTGAAAAGAGAATGTACATGAAAAACTACAGCTGTTGTTTTGTTTCTTGTTTCCAACCAAATTTGCGTGTAGCGTCAACTGATTGTGTTCCTGTTGATTGTTTTGACAACAAACGTCTGGACAAGCTGATGTTATCAGTTATGAAAGAGTTCTTGGGTTGAATTTTATTAGACCCCCAGACAGTGAAAACTGATAAGTGCGGGCAGTTTAAACGACGTTCAGATCAATCGTTTGTAAGTCAAAAGCAAATAATGGTTGTAATAAGAAGTCTCATTAATTATCTACAAAATAAACATATTTAATCAAGCTGACTTGTGCACCTGAAAAGCGAATGATCGACGCTTTAAGGAGAGAATGTGATTTCGCAGGGATTCCCAAGACATCGTTTGTAGTTTATATGGCGTTCGGTACTCTTTTGAACAGTTACTTACTTATCAATTATTTGTGTATCGCTTCACAAAATATTTTTCTTATTTAATCATTTGTTGACCTAAAATAAGATTCTGTGGTACGACTCGGAAAACCTCTACATTTAAAATCTCTCTATTTTCCCTATTTAGCCTTAAAGTTGACCTAAAGCAAAAATAAAAGTTAAAATTCATTTTCACTTGCATTTATACTTTAACGCAGCGCGTACGGTTATTGTTAAAGAGTGTGTTCATTTAATTAAAGTTCCAGTACCTTCAACGTCATTGAAAATTCGAGGCTTGTTTTGGAGATGTTGTACCTCATATGGTTTTCTTTACACGCTTGAGGCTGTTCGGTGCAGATGAATCTAGTTTATGATATTATAAATAATTTTAAGTATGTAAGAATTCAACAGAAAGCGAACAGAAAAAAGTAATGACTCAGGTACAGATACAATATGTACATCTACTGACACACGGTCTGGGTACTCATCACGTGAATTCTGCGACTAGAGTTTTCACGTTTAAGTAGTAACAGTGGATATTGATAGGCGATAGTCAAGGTTAGGAATTTCTATCTGATAACATCAAGGGGAAACGTACGCTCTTCAGTTAAAATGGAGAGACACATTCGGCTGCTGAACAGGCGTATCACTTATGGCTATTCTTACATTTGTTAATACATGCAGGTGAGTGTTCAGGTTATGTTGGTTTGTGCGTCGTAACGCGACCGGTATCACCATGAGTCTCAAACTTATATAAGTCTAACGTCGATAAGAACAAGCTATTTTATAATTATTATGTCCAAGCTTTGCACAGGTAAAACGGCGCAAAAAAGTTGGTTCACATATGATATCTTGTCAAAGGTTCTGAGCAACGGCGCGTTACGCCCCTGTAGGCCCCAATGGAGTAAAGCACCATGGAAGTATCATGTGCTGAAATCACGTGCCCTTTATTATAACTACCTTCGAGCTAGCGTTTTCGCGTGATATAAATCAGGTATAAGGCACCAGAGTTCGTTGGATATTTAGAAGTGAAGAAAAGTTCTGTCTTTGTTAATTAGAGTTAATTCAATAGTTACATACTCGTCATCTGTAAACCATGCTAATTAGTTGAATATGGCAACATATCTCAAATACTCTGACTCAAGCGTGAAAAGTCTGCCGCTTGTAGGGGGATTTGTCACTGATTTAAGTACCGAGAATGAAGAACAGTTCCACAATCGCCGTTCCAGAAAGGGACAATATTTTAGAACGATTTAATTTAGCACATCTCGAATGTAACAGATCAAAAAAGTACTTATACCAAATTAGATATTTTGTCACAATCCAGAATGATGGCAGCAGTTAGGGATTTTTTTTTCTAAAATTACCAAGGAAAAGAAACTCCTTATCCATATAATGTAAGTTACATGGTTATGCTCGGAAAATGTCTCTATGTTAGTTTTGCCTTTACAATGCTGTTCCCCATGTCGTTTGATGCCGATCGACTTTGCTACACTCCTTTGCATTCTAATACCATTTTAGTGTCCGGAGTACTTGGGGCGCTTCCAGGACCCGGAAGTAATTGTGCAAAGGCGATCGCATTTGAGAGATTAACCAACAAAGACAGCCAGTGTGGTTTGCTCTAGCGTGAACACCGCAATACTGTGTATCTCACTATGCTTTAGAAGTAGAACAAGAACGTGGCTGACATTAAAAACTATTATAACACGCCACATGCTCATTCCGTGTCGCGATTCGCCAGAATACGTCACGTGACGAGAAAATAGATACGTCTAGTCCCCACCAAATCGACAAAAGTGACGTCAGAGGGTATTTTTTGAAAAGCTATTTCCCTAGGGAAATAGCTCTGACCAAATTTGGAAAAGTGCCTGGTCACGTGACCGTAGTGTCGTCTGCAACTTTGCAGCCATGGCGGGTGACTAGAACGTGATGTGCGTCCGGGATAGGTGACGACACATTCTCTAAAACAGATTTTCCAACATTTTCCAACATTCCAACAGCGTAGGAACTTGAATAGCTCATCGACGGAAAAGATTAAGGTGCAACCACAGTCCCTCTATAGAGGGACTGTGGTGCAACTAAGGATGTCGCTAGGTATGCTAAGAATATTTTTTGCAAGAAAGTGGTACCACGTACAACTGAAAGCGCTGTGGAAACATCGCACAGTCAACTTGTCACAATGGATTGTTGCGGTGCAAAATATCAAAACACATTAAAAACTATATAACAATACAACATGAGCATGTGGTGTGTTATAAAACACCTATAGCCTGGTCTTTATTCGGGCTATAGCGCTCGTCTATTACCCCTCGTAGCCGTGTGTTACCAGAAACACATCGCTATACCCCTCGGCCTACGGCCTCGGGGAATAGCGATGTGTTTCTGGTAACACACGGCCCCTCGGGGTAATAGACGGTCGCTATAGCCCTCATGACCAGGCAATAGGTGTTATGAACAAGCTTCAAAAGTTAGCATCACTAATACTGGCCCCTTAAGCTCTCTTTGATGCATATTCATATACCAAATATGAGTCTACAGCAACAGTCACCGAAGTTGAACAGTTTCGTATACATTACGTGTATTTTTTGTAGGTCGCACACAAGTTTTGTAGATAACATCGCAGATAAAAAAGAACCAAGTCATTTGAATGTTTGGGAACATACAACAGAGGTGCCGAAATACTTATCATGTGATGATAACTTAATGGATTGCTGCCGGATGATATGTCAACACTCCGTATTTGAAACATGATACAATGAATGCAGACAGGTGCCGATCAGTTTTTTCTGTAAGACACATGGATAAACACGAGTAGAATAAATGAAGTAGCCACTATGACATTTGTGTCAGACAGAAATGTTTTTTCGAATACCGTTTTTATTCTGTAATATGCAAGATTAAAAAAGACTTTTAATGGAAATACCAAGCTATAGATAAAACATGAGATTTTATTTTTCATGTCATGATTAAAAATAAGAGTATAAATTTGTACAAATAAGTAAACATCTCGCTTATTAGCCTGCTTTGTGTGAACAGGAAGCTGGGACTGATTAATTCCACCCTAATTAACTTAAGTCTCTACAATCAACTTGACAAGTAATTTAGCTCTTCGGTTTCTATCTAAGCACTCAAATGAGTCGGTTCTTCTTACAGTGCGTTTCACCTAGGTACCGCAACTCAGCGTATGAGACGGACATATTTCACCTACAACACAAACAATAAGCTTGGGTATCACGACACATTTGCAAGTCTACGACTCATTAATTAATTACAGTAGACCAGCATGCACTGTATCAACGATGTTATCTACAAAACTTGTATGCGATGTACAAAAAAGTAAACGTATACTGTATACCCAACTGTCCACCTTCGGTAACTGTTGCTGTGAAATCTTTTTCGCTTTGTTCTAGTAGGAACAGCCCCTATACTTGTAACAACTTATATGACCATAAGCTGAAATCAAGTTTTTTCTACATACATGATGTAGAAATTTTAAATTAGATATTGATAATTCTTCCTCATACTCGAGCTTCTGGAAATAGCCTATGTGTATTTCTACAAAGATTTGCTGCGTCTTACACACTTCACCAACATGGTCTTGTGCGAATCAGTTGCATTTGTGGAAGTTGTCTGTAGAATGGAAATCTCGTCGTTGGTGTAGTCACAACACTTCTAGCGATACAGTAAGGTTATGAAGTTAACACGTTGACATAACATATTGTAACCCAAATGGGAAATCGCCACACACACACACCCGTTCCCCGCGGCCCATACATGGGAGGCCTCAATGGCGTCAAGAACAATGACCTTTATGAGCTTTAATGTCTGTCCATTACGGCTGACGTCATGTAGCGTAAAGATCTAGAAAGAGTCTTCTTTGTGCAAATATAATCATTCGCCCATTTTGTGAAGAAGGCATAATCAAATCAATCAAAAGCCTGTAGACGGATCTCCTGTATGAGAGTCCTCTCCTAGACAGGTAAAGCCTTCTGTCAGGACAGGGAAATCTTCCGTCGATGCAAGTAAGTTACGTAGATATAGGTACACGAGTTTTGTAGCATCGGAGTTTATTATTTTTGAGTACAGCTTTATTCTGTAAGTCTTAAGGGTGTCCTAAGGTCATGGAGGGTGTAAAGCGATGTACAGTACACTCTCCCCAGTCTTATTAAGCTGGTCCGCACCGTACGAATTGCTAACACGGAATAATAATAAAAAAGATTACGGATACAAAAAATATTCCACTTCGTATCTTCCTGGTTGGACTAGACATGGCGTGCATCCATAGGGCTTTACCAAGGTATACCCCTCCTAAGTACAAATCATTGTCCAGTATAGGTATCTGGTCTCCAACATATATAATACTTTCTGGGACTTTAACAAGATAATGCCCCCTTGCGTGTAATAATCTCTCCCAGTGAAGGTACACAGATCCGATGATCTGCTGAGATTTCCCAATGTCCCTGTAGTGCCAAATCAGGGTCAACTAACCTGAGGCCACAAGCAAATAGATCTTTGGAGGTTTCCCTTGGTTCTTCTAGCGCCACATCCAGGTCAACTAAAGCGACCCGACCAGCCTTGTCTGTCGGATAGTGTTGATATTGCTGAAGAGTTCATTGGTATTTTACCATTGTGGGGCCAAATCTTGCTGCGAAAATCAGTAATAACGGGGATTTCCGTCAACATCTGAAAGGCGACCATCTTAATTCTTTTTTTCTTTCGCCCGGTCTCTGAAAATGACTTGCTCAATGAAATTAGGAAGATTGACCCCAATAAATCCATCGGGCAAGATATGATTAACCCTAGGTTTGTAAACCATGCTGCAAGTTGCGGGCTTTTTCAGAAAAAAAAACAATTAGAAAGCAGGGCAAGTACTGAGGTCAACTTATCTGTAATTGTACGTACTTGTTCATCCCATTGGCAAAGAATACATGTAAACATTTTCTTCATTTCAGTTCAAAAAGTCAACATTACTATTCAGAAGGCTTCCACATACAACCCATTCATGATAAAACACGGCGAGAACGACCGAGTATGTGCACTGATGTATAGATAAAGTATTTAATATTTATGGAAAATAAAAAATAAAGAAATATCTCATATCCTTCTTTAATTTCTGTGTTGCAGCTTCAGACAGAAGGAAAATAGACACTTTCACCAGAGGAATGAAGTCAAAGGTCATTCCGTTGCATTGCGGAAAGCATTATCAGATAAAATTAGAAAATATTTTGCTAAGTGTACATCGATTCGTCATCCTATGACGTTTTCCGATAGGCTTCGTCACTTCTGCAAAGTACTTATTGTTATTCTAGTGTTTGCCTATAAGAGCCTTTTCATTGAGTCATTTCATGCTAGGGTTATGTGGACTTCGTTTCATGGCATTTATGACAAAACTGACCTGTGACCAATGATGTCATCGATTTCCCAACATACACCCATGCCTATGATGTAATTGGAACTGCGCTCTGGTTGTTTGCTCTGAGCCCAATTTGATATGAGCGGCTCGACTTACGCTCCTTTGTAACGAATATTTCTAAGACTTCACAAAAAGAGTAACGTTGTCATTGTCATGGTGAAAAATAAATTGAAAACAGTGTTTTGCAAGAAGTACACATTTTGCACTGATTTGAGATGGCCCCTATTTTCACCCCATTAACCCGCTGAGAACATATTAGATTATCCAGAGAAAAAAGAGAGTAAACACTTCATTTCTGGACAAGTCTCGGAACGATTCCACTCAATTTCTAGACTAGCCAAGGATTGTGCACCTGTGAGAATCCAAAAATCGTTCTCCGACGCACATTTCTGACTCCAGACCCACAAAAGTCCTTGGCCCTTTTACCTACTTCGGTTTGTGATACAGCTGGCTTCTATTTTATTCAATAAACGTACCAGCCTCTACTTTCGCTGTAAACAATTCCCCTCCCACCTTGCTATCAGCTCTGCATACCATTCTGAATTCGCTCGACATAAACACCATTTTTACGGCCACCAACACTCAACCGATTTAACATTTGACCCATCTTATTCTGCGTGGACCACGCTAAATTCCGCGCTTCTAAATACCCCATTCTTTCGGGCGGACAGCTCTTAACGGCCAACAAAAGAGAAAACATTACTTTTTAACGCTCCACCACCGTCCCTCCGTGGGTGGAGGCACTGTGGCTCAACGAATCCTCCGC
Organism: Ptychodera flava; assembly: GCA_001465055.1. Taxonomy (NCBI): domain Eukaryota; kingdom Metazoa; phylum Hemichordata; class Enteropneusta; family Ptychoderidae; genus Ptychodera; species Ptychodera flava. The sequence continues at coordinate 69,045 of LD527078.1, forward strand.
CTTCATGAAATGCTTTTTAATCTATTTGTCGTAGTATATCACTGTTTCTCTAAAGATTTCGTGTTGTTCGCCCATAGTCACTTATCATAAATTAATCTGATCTGATTATGGCGGATATACAAAGTGTGACTTGTTAGACCATATAGGCAAAAGGTGTGTTTGTTTATATGCGCATTTAAGAGGCATTATATATATAATTGCTTTTTAGCCACTGTCCCGGAGAAAGGGGGATTTTGAAAGGAGATCAACTTCAAGTTTAGCAAATTGCATATTCGATGTTTTTTAAGCTCTTGAACTATTTTACCGGCAAAAAGAGTGGTTATGGGATTGACAGCGTCCTATAGAGGCTTACGGGTAGTTGTGTAGCAATTTTCCGTTATGCGGTGCCAGATACAGTCGATAGGCAAGGCAAACAAACAGACAGACAGTTAGGCTAAAGGGACAGATAAACATGCAGACAGATGTAAAGCATCATATATCGTATCGTATCGTATTTAATAATCCTTTAGGCCATAATTATGTATCCCGGAGAGCAAATTCTGAACAAATTACGAACAAATTGTTTTAAATTTATCATACGGTGGCTGACTTTCCACAGAAACTTTTACCGACAGTAAATAGTTTATTGACCTAATCAAGCTACGTTTATGGTCGCTTCATCGGGTTCTCTTTACGGTTTAACTTTAACCTTTATACGGACGAAACAAAGAAGTGAATATAATTTAATATTTACATTAGCGATTAATGTCACTACATTCACGGCTTTCCCTTTGATTTTGTTGACAAGTAAGTTATGTGTTACAAAGTCAATGTCGGAACGTTGTGATATTCACTAAATGGTTTTTAAATCTAACTTACTATGAATTTTTCTCATTCAGTATCACAGGCATAAAACCAGCATTGGCGTAAGTACTATATATGCATTTAACAACTGTACTGCACGCCCGTATAACATCGAGCCCATCCCCCTCATGGTAGAAATCACAGATTGTCTAAAGGTGCCTGTCGTGGTAAACGAATACAAACATACTCCCTAAGATGATATTGAATTACATATCAGCTCAACATGAACCAAGTATCCTTCACTTTGAGCGAACAGTTCGAATAGACGTTAGTTACATAAACATGTGCTGAAATACCTTTTGAGGGAGCGTATGAAAAGGCGTCGAAGAGCATATCATGTCAATGGGTTCGCCATTGGAAAGACAACCCCCTCCTACACACACAAACATGCTGTACTTGTCCACGGTCCAGGGACCGTGACTTGTCCTATTCCTAAACCCGTTACGCTATCACCGTCAGTAAGTGTAAACACGGCCCGTAGTCCAAATCTGACAGATGATACACAATTTTCAAGCTAACTTTTACAAGTTGGAAACTTTAAAAGTGAAATATTTTCGCATGCCTAACCTTGCATCGTTCGAATTTCAGACCGACTTGTTGCCTATCACGAAGTCCACTTTGAATAGTCTTACCGACCATGGGTAGCTTAGGGCCTAAATGTATAGTGGTTGCAGTGAATTTTTAAATGGAATTTCACGTTGAGTTGCAGTGTTAAAATTTCATTCTCCATGAGATGTAAAGTGTTGCTTCCTCAACCTGGAGCTTCTGGAAATAGCCTATGTGTATTTCTACAGAGATTTGCTAGGTCTTACACACTTCACCAACATTGTCTTGTGCGAATCATATGTATTTGTGGAAGTTGTCTGTAGAATGGACATCTCGTCGTTGGTGTAGTCACAACACTTCTAGTGTTACAGTAAGCATGCGAAGGTAACACGCTGACATAACGTATTGTAACCCGAATGAGAAATCGCCACACAAACACCCTTTCCCCCCGCGGCCCATCAATGGCGTCAAGAACAATGACCTTTATGGGCCATAATCTATGTCCATTGCGGCTGACGTCATATAGCGTAGAGATCTTGAAAGAGTCTTCTTTGTGAAAATATAATCATCCGCCCATTTTGTAAAGAAAGGCATAATCAAATCAATCAAGCGTATTAACCAGATGTTTGCCGATTGATCTTTTCTTTTCAGCAGACAGCAAACCTCACATAAAATATACTTTACAGTAACTTCAACTATTGAGAGGTGCGGCCAAGCAACAGCTGTGTCGTCACTGGACGCATTCCAATACTCAAGATTTCACTTACACCCTTCACTGCCATACATCAAGTGATGCGAGTGGAGCGTTCACTTTTCATGATTTTAAGTGATTATAATCTCAAAGAAACAATATTTGTTCTAAATACGCGCCGTGGACACACTTGGTCCGAAATTATCCCTTGCCAGAATAATTTCATTTTATTGTATCTCTAGATGTACGAAATATCACCGCCTATACAGCTTTTCTGCTTTTCTTCGTAATCAGATGAACGACGAAGACTAGAGGGGGAATTTATGACATTTCTGAAATTTCTTTATGAGAAAAATTGACTTGATGTCATTTATATTCTCATAGACGTATACAAATATATACCAAGTTAACATAAGTACATGCATACACATATACAAGAAAAAAAGATATATAGATAGATATAACGAGGTATTTTATTATCAAGCAGGTGAAGTAAAGGGTTATGCAAATTTCTCGAGTTAAATTGGGGCTGTATGCTGACCTTATATCCTGTATTGTGAATCATATGGCGTGCTGAATTGCGGGAATACAAAGGCTCCTGTGTCTACCGGATTATAATATGAATGTCCCTGGCAGAGGTCTTATTGCCAGTAAGTCCGAGGCATCTCGACAGATAGGCGGGCTCTGAAACCGGCAGAGTTTCTACCGTACGTATCCATCTCGTTTGGGGGTTTTCACCGGTGTTATGACACTGGAAACGTAGTTGCCGGTTGTGAGACACTTTGCAACATGAAGATACCAATGCTCATCTTCAGTGTAGTGCTTGTGACGACGTGTGTTGTCGAAGCGCAAGGTAAGTGAAATAAATCTTTATTATCTTCTGGGAACGTAGCAAAGGTTAACTTTAAGTAACACCTACGAACTGTCGTTTGGTTTGCCATGCTTTCGCTCGCAACGATGAGTAGGTGTGTGAAGTTAGTTCCCAGTTCCCAGTTCCTTATTCGATCGAATGTGAATAACGAATAAGAACATAGTCCTGGTGACCCAGACTCTCGTCTTTTGGGCGCTGTACGCAGTTTCTTATTCGATCCAACGTGTATAACGAACTAGCAAGTGAAGCAGGTTCCCAGTTTCTAGTTTCTTATCCTTTGATGAATAAGGAACTAGGACGTTAAGCTGGTTCCCAGTTCCTGATTCGATCTAATGCGAATAATGTTCAAGGACGTGAAGCTAGTTTCCAGTTCCAAGTTTCTTATTCCAAGAAAGTATAAAAACTAGAATGTGAATTACGAATAAGAGGGTGAAGCTGGTTCTAAGTTCCATTCACTGTTGCTGTGTAGTTTACTGGCCATGTTATGGCGGTAAAATCGCTCCAATCACTGCCCAGAGGCAAAGCAAAGGGTTAACTAGGTTTTTTTATCCAATAAATATAAGAAACAGAGATGGCACATTTGTTCCAGTTTCCACATTTCCTTATTCGACCCACACGTGCACGTTCGTGTAAGCTATTTAGACTGCATCATTTTTTTCGTTTTAGTTACTTCTGCTAAAATGGCTCCTCTCACCCACTTTACACATTCCATTGTAAACTGAACAACACTGACTGCATGTTCTTATTTTAAAATGGCACATCTTATCTTCACCGCTGACAAGGAGAGCGGCCACTCAGCGCGAGCGGAGAAAACACTCAAATTTTCCGCCCGGTGACCACAACAATGCCCGTACTCTTAATAGGCGCTTTCTGCCTTCACTGCTGACAAGGCGAGCAATCACACAAATTTACCGGCACAATTCATAATATATTTTTTTATTATTTTATACTATATTACTTTCCCGTCATCCCCGGCGTGTAGTAACGCCCTGTAACAGAGTTTGCCTACATGAAACTTGTTACGAAACTCTCCCTATAGCAACGATAGCTCTTAAAAGTTGCTGACTTTATTTTGTATATTACGTACAATATAGTGTTCAAAAATAATGCCTGGCCTTGAATAAATTCTGCTTACTCCTTATTATCCCCGTAGCGTCATCAAACAAGAGACAATAGAGGCAATGAACTAATTGACAATGAGATGATTCTGATTCGTTCAATCAAATTATACAAACTAATGATAGAATAAGGATTTATAGTAGATTGCAACTTTATATTGTAAGTGTTGGTGAGAAATTGTATCTTGGTTCATGATCCTCATCATAATTGTTAGTACTCAGGAATGAAATATTATAAGTTCCAATCTATATCCTGGTGTGTGCGTTCATCTCTTAAGCATTATGATCCTGCAGTGATACCTCAACTAAGCGAGTTCAAGTGAAACCCGAGAGACGCAAACGTGACGGGGGTACATATTTCCGTGTAGGTTTGCTTGTATTAAAATATCCCCCTTGTCTTTGGAGATTTTAGCCATGTAGCTTATTTGACAGTTTTGATAGAGTGCACACATTGCGAGTTTGGGCTCTGCTGTGACCTCTTGACGGAGGACGAAGCAATTTCCTACCCAGTGCACAGTATACAGACTGCTCACCTTATTGATCTTGTGCCGGCACTTTCAAGATGTATTCAGATGATACAAGAGTATGGGCACTGCTCACTGTTAATGTAGAAAAAAACAAATTTTATGTTCATTAAAACACCCCAGAGGCTGGTAAATACAGAGGGCAGCTTGAGTGCTGATGGAAATATGGTAGCGAATGTCTCGTCGACAAATTATCTGGGGGTAATTTTAGACCAGCACTTGACTTGGAAGGCTCACACTGATAAAGTTAGAAAATAAATCGCCCCAATGGTTGGAATTATTTCTAAAATTCGTCATATCGTCCCCAAAGAAATTTTGCTTTTGCTTTATAATTCCATGATTTTACCCCATATTTGTTACTGTAATGAGATCTGGGGGAATACATTCAGTTCTTTACTCCAACCTATCCTAATTTTACAGAAAAAAGTTGTCCGCCTTATCACATTCTCTGCTGCGTGAGCTCCTACCGCCCCTCTATTTCAGCAACTGGGAATTCTCAATGTCCATAAGCAATGCGAATTTAATACTTGTACTTTTATCTTTGACCTTAAAAATAGTCATTTCTCACATTCGGTATATCGTTACCTCGATCCAGTGCCTCATAGTTATTCAACACGTCTTAAAACTGGTTAAAACGTCTATATTCCTTAAGGTTAATCTTACTTTGAGCCAACACAATTTGAAATATGCTGCAACTATGCTATGGAACAAACTTCCAGATTCTATAAAAAAAGTTAAGTGAAAGAAAGCATTTCAAACGTCATTTAAAAGACTGGCTACTTGCCTGTTGATACTATTTTCCCCAAAAGTCGTGGGGTTTTCTGGTCACGTTGTCTTGTTGTTTTCTGATGTGTCTCATATCATTTGTTTCCCGTAATATATTTTTGATCTGTACCAGTAGTAGTATTTATTCCCAACTGGGGATAAATAAGAATTTTTACACCATTTTTATTCATTTTATCTAAAGGGAGCGAAGGAAAAATTAACCATCCATGTAACTAAAGTGTGACCCTGACCTATATACGAACTTACGTACGCGCAACAATTTTGGCGCA
>LD527079.1:18913-52457 GCA_001465055.1 Ptychodera flava
AAACAGGGTCTGGATTACAAGATTTCCGGGGTGGAGGGAGGTATTCCCGAGATCCTTGGATGCTGGATGATAGGCTTGATGATAACATTTCATCATCTGCAGCTCCACCAAATTCACATTGTGGAGGTGAACTGGTGATAAAATTGATATGAAAATATCTCAAATGCGCATACATAGTATAAAATTCAACATAAAAAAAGAACCTGTTTGAATTCAAAAAGTGCAGAACCATTGCTAAAAGGTCAAATAAACTTCAAAAGCAATGATGTATTTTTATGTTGGTCTGCAGGAACTTTACCAATTAATAGCAATCTTTGATACAATAGTGTCAATGATATTAAAGGTATACTGTCACCAGTCCAATTTTGCCACAGTTACCATGGAAAGAGAAAATCTAACCAATCACAGATTTTAAGCGGGTGGCCGCTTTTTAACAACAGCACCATCACATGTGCATTTTGAATACAAGGAACGCCCCTTTGACTATATATGGGCATGTTTAGATGAAAGGTGACTGTATACCTTTAAGCTCAAATGTTGATCAAAATGGATTTAGATCTGACAGTATCTATATCTAGTACATATGGTATCGTAATGGTCAGAAATTTCAACAGGAATTCTCCTATTACTACAAGATATGCTTCCAATGTCTTTTTATGGCACTGTCAAACAATGGCAGTTTCACAATAAACAGGACATGAAAACGCAAAATTTAAAACAAACAGGACATGAAAACGCCAAATTTAAAACCCATCAGCATGATTTCTGAACAGGACACTTTTAATCAATAATATTACAAATTTCCTCAAGCTTTAGTGTTGCAAAAGTCAATTGTCTTATTTCTTAGTATTCACAATTCTCAAAATTCAAAATTGACTTTACTCAAAATTTCAATGTCATCCACTTTGTCTGATGATTTCCTCATAAATATATACAACTGGTGTCAGAACCTGCTTAGTCAAATTTCACAGCAACCTGGTGATTAATTTTGAGAGGGAACTTTTTGGCCTAAAAAATGACGGAAATGAGAATAATTCACTATTAAAAATGTCAGCAAAAAATGACAAACTACAATCAGTTATTCCCCACTACTCACATATGTAACCCATTCACTGACCTATATCGATTTTTTTTCTCATCAAGTCTCCTAGAGTCTGCAGTTGATGTCAGACATTCACTGGTACAACGTCTTCTTGCCTCTGTTCCCGATTTCTGAATCATTCTTGGCAGAGATTTGGAATGGGAAGTGCCATCAGTCTGTTCAAGATCAGTGAGGAGATCAGCCGGACTACTAACGTTTCTCACATATTTTAACTGTCTTGGACTAAGGCTACCTTTCACTGCATCACTTGTTGCATCTGGTGGAATTGCACCATCCATGTTATCACCAAAGAGAAGATTTTCCACACTTGAATTTTGAGCATTCTGATCCTCTGGTACTGTTGGGGGTGGGTTGGCTGTTTGAGATGTTGGGGCCGAGTGAAGGCTATGCATACTTTCCAGTGACTGGCTGGGCGATATTGCACTTCTTCCAATTCCGATACTTCGTAGATCACGTATTGTGACATGCAGAAACGGAACAAACGATGCACCACAGAAGCAGCACCTGTAGAAATGAAAGAAATCACAAATCAAATCACATGCAAGCAATCACACGAATAGTTCATGAGTAGTTGATCTGAAGTTTAATGAGTATATGTAAATATTAAGATGCAAAATCTTTGAAGCTGAGATGACATTTTACTGAAAGATTTTAACTGGGGTCACAGGTCACTGACTGGGGATGGGTGTTAAAGTAGTATATGGACATGTGTGGCAAGGTCTGTACATGCTAAAACTGAATAGATGACAGTCTATACAGAGTGTAAATTATGTAATGTTGTCGTTGAACACAAACAAGCATAAATTATACAAAACATCAGTAACTGCCAAAACAAAAGATATATAGACGGTAGAAATACTTTGCATCTATTCTTTGAAATTCTAGCATCAGATCAGTGACTTGCAAACTTCTACATTCAAAGTGAAACAATGAAGATGACTTTTACATGAAACTTTTTTCCTTTACATAGCTTGTTCATTTGAAAATAAGCATCATCAAAGCTGATGTCACTTAAAAATATTCCATGCAAGACATTATTTTGTTCAGGTGTGATTTGATTTCAATTTTGACTGGACAGTGCAGAAAAGATCTGATGGCGTAGTATGGACAGGCACGCATTCCAACTAACTGGAAATTTTTGTGAAGCTGAACATTTCAATGAAATTTCAAAAAGATCGCACATGCTGGTTTTCATCAACCATGCTACATCAGGATTTCCTAGTAAAAACAGACCACTGCAATGTAAACATATCTTAAGATATCCAATTTATCTGTTATTCTGGCTCTCAAATGATTATAATTCATTCTGATCTACCACTTGCAGGGGCTCATTTTAAAGCTCTTTGAAAAAACACCAAAACTTTTGAACGTCTTTTTTTATACCTATACAGTTATCACAGGGATGGAAGAATTCTCTTGCTATTTCACTTACGATGTATTCAGATTAGAGTCATCAGCTGACCACCCTGCCATTATAGCTTCATCATACAGCCATGTGTTACACTTGGTGCATTTGCTGCAACTCGAGACATTCACTTCCATGACATAATTGAATAGACTCTGTGAACTTGTAAATTTGCCAGCATCTGGTTGATCACCTAACGGTCCGTTTAGAGAAGGCGTGCTTCCTACAATGTAGAATTGACTTTATATCAGCACTGTCATATGAACAAAGTCTGCATATATAAGGTATATAATAAAATTTACACTGAAAGATTTATCACTTGAGGGCGCTCTCTACACTCTCAGAGCGCCCCCAAGCGATAGATCTTTCAGTTTATATAAAATTAAGATCCAACAGATATCACAGAAACAACAGCATTTCAACACTTTTCCCTTCTAAGACTTCGATTAATAGTTTTCTATGCAGGACAATGCTCTAATTTTCCAACAGGGTGATACTAAGGATCCCCATGAGGAACTCAAAAGTTTGTTGCTAATTATGAAGGAATTTGAATCAAACAGTTTCATAAAAACAAGCTGGTAAGTTGACCCCGGTAATCTATAGTATGATTTATACAAAACGGACACATAGTCACTCAGAATAGGTCATTATGTCACATCTTTGTAGCTACCCTCTTATGGTCAAAACATGCATACTCTAAAGCTGAACACATACAATAAATGAGAAGCCGTTTTCATAAACATCTATTGCACTTTGAACGACTTGACTTTCCTTATTAGGACGGATAACGGGGCAAATCATATTACTGTCAAGACTCTATACAACCAGCTTTTTTTAAAATAACTAATATTCTACAAATGCATTCATATTATCTACACAGTGGCAAAATGTACATCGACATCAAACTTGTCTTTATAACAGAGAACACCGACACCAACACCATAACCAACACCAACTATCAATACTACCTGTATCATAGGGGGAAAAGGGGAAAAATAAAGTTATAAATCATAAAAGCAAAAATCGTAATTGTGTATTGCTATGTGTTCGTATATATGTACGAGGGTGTTTGTGTGTGTGTGTGTGTGTGTGTGTATGTGTGTGTGTGTGTGAAATAAATTTGTTATGAGTTCTGTGTCTGTGACTGAAAAATGAGCACACATGCATTACTATTATGAGAAAACAAACTACACCACGGTCTATTTCTCTATTTATGCAAGACGTGTCATGCAAAGTTTCACAACACTTGGTGAAAGTTGAAACAAAAATTCAAAAAACAACGGCAGTTCAATAAAATCAAAACAGATTTCATAATAACTTAAATATAAACAAATGGTTTATATATGAAATGCTATTCAACAAAAGTAAAAATTAAAAAGCAAATTAAATACCTCCCCTTGAGATGAGTTGGGTGCAATTCTACGGAGTGCAACTCTACAGCTTGATCTACTGGTACACTGTGTGCATGCAACATGCTAGGTAAGGTGGCCGAGGCAAACTAGATCATATCACAGCTGGTAGGAGTCCATTACATCTAATGCTTCTACATGGCATTCAATGAAGATAGAATTATGTTCTTACCTGTAAAGACGCCTGGAACTGTGGAAGATGGCAAATCATCAAATAACAATTGACTGAACAGATTTGTGTCACTCTGACTATGGTGCCACATACCATGTTTAGATTCATTTTCCTCCTTGAAAGATAACAAACTGCCGGTCTCTTCCACATCTTGCGGTATGCTGGACGATGAAGACTTTGTCGGTGTTGTCAACGACATAGATTTGACTTTGTTGGCCATGGCGCTGGCTGCAGCTTTCAAGGCATCTAGTCTTGATGTGGAGCCACCACCATCGTTACCTTTCTTACCGAATGGGCTGCCACCAAACCATGCAGGTGTTGGTGGACTCTGTGCTACTTGTTGAATCAGTCCTTGAAGGAAGTTACTACTAAAACTCCTCTGTGGTGTTTTATCACCAGCGTTGACATGCTTATTCTGTAATTCCTCCTGGTTTTCTTGAGGACTTCCCTGCAGTATGGCCGGATTCGGGAGACTGTGGGGGATGTCTTCACTTCCAGATTCCCATTTGGAATCGGCGCGTTCTTCAAAACTGGACGACATGATTTGAATACTTGTTTCCTCATGGAATGGTTTTTGTTTGATGGAGATGGAACTGCTTCTTGTTCTGTCACTATTGTCATCATTTAAGTCAACTTCTCCATCACTCTCATCCGGCTCAGGGCTCTCCTCTCTCCCCTTGTTCGGTGCATATTCATCAAACTCTTGAAGGATTATTTCCAAATTGGAATCTGATCGTTTGATATCTTCCTCCTCTTCAACAACTGTTTTTTCTTTGTTTTTCAATTCTTCCTCTTTCCTTTTCATCTCCTTAGCTTTGATGATCTCCTCCTCCTTTCGTTTGTTTCGTTCCATTATTATTCTGGCTCTCATGGGGTTCTGTCCCTCAGAATTTGACCTCCTGATAAATGACGGTGAAATATCTTCCTCCTCATTATCAATATTACCTAGATCAAACTTTGTTTCCTTTTTCGCTTTGGAAGTCCTCTGTTTGGGGGAACTTATTTTTGGATCAGAACTTGTCAACCCTTCCAGAATTCTGGCATCACTGGCAAATACATCAGTTTTGATCGAGCCGGAGTCACTCTCAAAACTGCTCTCTTTTGTCATATTCAAAGTAACAGTTGCACTACTATCTCCACTAAAATTACGATTCCTCAACATTATGTTGGCATGCTTGTTATGATCTCCGGCACTTTTGTGTCTCTTTCGCACTTTGCTTTTACTCGGCTCTGGAGAGTCAAAGACATTCTCGTCTAGAGAGTTTTGGCTTGTTATCAAAAGTCCTGCTGCACTGCCTGTGAAAAGACAAACAACGCCATCATTACTGAGGAAAATCTTTCCTTCCCAGCAATTTCAGTAAAAGGTACGATGAAAATTCTAAAATCTTATACTCAATACAGACAAGAATTTACACTACTCAGAGTAACACAGACTTTCACCACAGCCAATTCAAGTTTTTATATATTTTTTTACAACTGTTTTAACATTGGTTTACCAAGAGTCTTGATGAAAAGCTGAATTTAAACAAAATTTCAACACATACCGAAACGTATGCATATTAAAATGTTTCCCAAAACGGTTGGAGAAATTTGAATGTTTGATTTTATTGAATAGAAGTCTGTTTGTTGTTTGTCCTTCATGTACTAGCCATTAACCAACCCAGTGAAATAACTTACAGTATTTATGAAAACTAAACTGATTCAAAGTTATGATAGCCATGAATGACAGACTTACCACAGTTTCACCTTATGATATGAATAAGGTTACGGTTTGGGTCTTGGAAGCTATTATAGATGTTTACACAACATGGGAAAATATTTCCTTGAAAAACAGCGATGATTCATGTAATTATCTGTGACCTTTGACCCACAAATACTATTTATCTCAATGTTGCTGATGACGGTGAAGTCATGTAGTGATTTTCATGAAATGATAAGAGTAGAGATCTTGATCCAAACAATCTACTTTGGGACAGGCCATATCAATTAAAACTTTCTTTTTGGCCCACTGAAAGCATCTGTAAAGCCTTACCATGATTTTTTCATGAGAAAGTTTCACTAATAATATAATTTGCACTGAGTTAGTAAGTTCAATTATGCACGATGAAAACTACAATAATTTTTGTGTTTCTTCTGTCACCATCTCAATACATTTTGATATTATGGCAGATAGTTACAAGCAACCATCTTGACATAATTGCAGAACAGAGTAGACCAGCTGATGGCATGCACCCAAGCTGTTATACGATAGCCACACAAAGATGGCCATTCTGAACTACACGTGTGTTCTTAAACAGATCACAGGATAGCCAAAACAAAGTGAACTACCTGTGGTGACCTGGGGTGAAAAACATATCTCAGAAAAGCCATGTGTCATAATATGCAGACAAGGAGTAGTTGGCTGTGAGGACAAATTTCTGTCAGAGGGTTATACATACATAAAAAACATGACAATTTCACAGCTTATTACTACATGGGATTATGAATGGAATAAAAAAACAAAAAAACAAGACTGATTGATAGAATCTACAACACATGCAACTACATTATCACTTTATCCTCAGTGAGGTGATCAGCTCAGTAGATGATATAATTTATAAATCTTTGTCAGTTGTAGAATGTAACAGATATTTATCCAGGGTGTTAACTTTGAATGCAAAGAATTTTGAGATGTCTATATATTACAGTGGTTTCAGTGTTTGCATCTTCTCCATGTCTAGGTAGAAATGCCAAAAATGACATGCAAGACTTCCTTATCTGTTGCTTTTATGTGACTAGGAAAATATAGTCTCAATACATTTTCCAGATGACTGTAATGATTCCTGTTTTGAAGTTTAATCAGGTATTACTTATTAAAAGTTTGAAGAAACTAACATTACTTTGTTTCCAAGAAATTAATCAATAACTAGAATTAAACTCTAACAACCAACCTGTTTACTGAGAAACTATCATTTACATTGACAAATAATTCCTAGACCCTCATCCCGCATCAGCATTGTTGAAAAATAATGGTCATAAGCTGTTGCTTTATCACATTTTCCAGTATGAACAACAGTGTGACAATTACCATGACAACAATAATGTTATTATGCAATGCATTGCCACGGAGTCTGCCATAGTAGTTAAGACCATGCACAGAAAATGCTCACAGTATCAGCTGATCAGTTTGTGATACTACACAACTTTCATGTGTCATTGACAACAATAGAAGAAGTTGAAAGATTCATGCGTTTTTTTAAGCTTCTACATGATAGCGAGTAGCTGAACATGTGCTGAGAACATTTTTGTTGCCATGCTACCTCACTGTTGTGTGAAAATCTACTCTATGTGGACTCGGAGAGTCTCGGTGGCTTACTTGTACTGCCACGCAGGGTTCCAACACTACTTGTGCTACCAAAGCTGCCAACTGAGTTACGTACAATACTGCTTAAACGTGGTCTCAGACCGTCATGACAGTCTATAGGATCAAATCTTGGCGAGTCACTTTGACCATTCTCTAGAAGATGGGGCGGTATGAAAATCACATCCAGGATTATGACACTTGGAAGGAAAAAACTCAAAAAAATTTTATTCTTGGAAGAGAAAGAGTCGTGTGAAAGTATAGCAAGCAAGGTATGCATCTGAGCTACATACTAAGGATCTGCACCATGCAGGCGTTACACAGCTAAGCAAGCATTAAGAAACTAACAACAGCTATTTCACTGAGAATTAGCAGATTGACGGCAGTTGTTACTTTTGCCAAACAATTCGGTAAAATTGATTTAGCACAGAAGAAACACAACACTCTGTTAGTTTTTGTGTCAAAATCACGCCAACACCCTAATCTTCTTGTGAGATTATTTGAAACAACAACAGTTGTACAGGGAATCTAAAGGTCTAGCATTTCTCAAGGGGGCATCAAGGCCATGCACGGTAGTTTTAAACCATCTCTCCTTGGAAAAACTGTACTGAATTCCTGAGAGTACTACTTTTGCCAGAGCTGTGGGCAGATCTAATGGACGGGAAACTCAAAAGATCACTTCTGACAGCCTGGTACAATCCTAATGGAAAAAGCAGCTGACAAAGATCCCATTAAAAAGTCAAACTCTACTCTGGAAAATGTTTGCAAGTAGGGATTTACATATGGATTTGCACCGATACTATGAGATGGAATGGGATTTGGCAGGGTATATACGACTACAGCAACTGGATATGAGGGACATACAATCTTAATGCATATTGAAAACAGGCATTGACAGAATTCATGTGGATCTACCTTTTGTACCAAGGCTAGTTTTTTTAGCTTTCTTGGCGGAGTCACTGAGAGACTCCTCACTTCGGCATCGTTCTGTTGTGACTTCTGCCATCGGTGCCAACGTAGAGAGAGCTGATACTGTGGTACTCTCGCTGCGACTCCCATCATCAATAGACATTGAACTGTATCCCATATCACTATGGCCACCTTCAAAAACATTCATACAAAAAAATATCATGATAGCTATATCTACATCCTGAAAATTGGTAAAAATTGCAACTTTAGCATTACTGTAAAGTTGTTTGACAAAAATTTCAGCATGCAAGTCTGACAAAAATACTTAAGACTAGAATTTCCATGAGAGGAAGAGGCTGTCCTGTCTCAAGAAACAGATCTTCATGTTGAAAAACATACTACATTCTGAAAAATGCAGCTTTTATCACCTATGAAATGTGTGCTACACGTTATCTGATGGCACACTATGAAAGTAGCTCTCACAAGTTGACTTTGCAAAGCAACAGACAACCAGAAAAAAGTAGTGAATCACTTGATTTAAATTAACAAGGGGCACTGTGAAATATGCTATCAATCCACCAAAAACCCTCATGCCTTAAATCGCCCTAAAACACTACCGAATGTGCCTTAAAAGTTCAACACAGGATATTGGCCCATCCCTAGTAAATCTAGTCCTTTCTATTAAAGTTTGTAACAAAAGTCACATCTACAATCTGTTATGGTGGTTTGTAGATATTCGTGTTAATTCATGTGTATTGCAAGTACAGTCATAGAAGTATTGTGTTGGTTGGTGTAAATGAAGGACACTGACATGAAATAAGTCAAAGTGATGTTCATACATCAAAGTCAGTTGCTGGGCAGAAAGACAACCATGACAATGATGGTATTGAAAACAATGATGATGATAATGATGATGATGATGATGATGATGATGATGACGAGATGAAGATCATGAAGATGGATGATGAAAACTATGACAATGATCATCATCACCACCATCACTGTGATATGGAAATCACCGACAATGTCAAAGTTGATGAAACCAATGATTGCAGCTTAGGAGAAGGATGATATTGCAAGGACCATGTAATAGTGAATTACTTGACTTCTCTACACACCTCTGTCACAATGATATTCCAAGATAGACACAAGCTTATTTTGTGTTTGGTAAAAACCAAGATAATTATGTATGTGCAGGACTGAACATGGGTGGTGCTCCCAAAAAATGTGAACATAAGAGTTAAAGAAAGTGTGTTAGAATCCCCCTGATGTGGAACAATGATCAGTGATCCATCTCTGCCATCTAACATGGAATACAAAACATACAGAGATTATCCTTATTCTATGCAGTAACTTCTTGATCCATATAAATGTTATATGAGCCTTTCCAAAAACTGTTTTCATACTTTACATCAAATCATTATGGCTCAAGTAAATTGTTGATAGACAGTGTATGTGTTCTTTCTCTTCTCCCAATTATTTACTTTGTTTGTATTTTCTAGATTTTTTTTCCATATGGTATCATTGATCATTGTTTGATCAGTGCTTACACTCCAAAGAGAAACTGCCATCAAACTATTTCGATGCAAACTGGTGTCGTAACTCCAGTACTTAGCATTGTCGGTCAGAAAGAAATTTTGCATTATTTCTTGGAACTCTGATATAAAGTATTTCAATATCCACTCTGGCTTAGTATGTAACATGGAGTTAAAATTGTACAAGGATAGATTTCTCTTTGTCAGATAGGGGTCCTTCCATCAAAAATTCCAAGTACAGCCTACTATGATCGGAGTATAGGATTTCTACAGTCTAAACATTTCAATGGTGTTTATGAAATCATTCATAACATTCCCTTTTAACACATGACTCATGATACGGAACAGCAGATCTTGTCACAATAAATTCTTTTTAATCAAAGTGTTCATAATGCCACCGTTACCAACAAATAATTGGTTGAATTATCCACAGGAATTGTTAGCAGCGACCTTTGACCTCACCTGTACTTGATTTATCATCCGTTGCTAGGGGAGAATCTAATTTAATGAGATCAGCCACACCATCTCCTTGAGTCTCATCAGCGTAGCTGTCACTGCTACACTGACTATAGCCATCTGCATCCAATTTGACTTTGCGTCTGAACTGAGCCATCGCCATGATGACATTTCGTAGTTTGGTCCACAGGATGTACCCACTTGATGTAGAGGCAGGCCACTTGCTTTCCAGCACAGCCTGCAGGAAAATGTCAAAATGCGGGTCAGCTTTTCATGACTACATTTTTCAGTACAGTCTAGAGTCTTTTCACAGATGAAGGCAAAATTTTGGTAGAAAACTAGTACAAAGTAAAATGGTACATTAGCGTATACTATTACTGATAAAACCAGAGTATCCTAGGATTTATTTTTTTATACAGACACAGATCTCTAATACAGGAGTATTACATGTGGGAGTGTGATTAGCACTCTTGACAGTGTGTATACACAACAATCTGCAGTATGTGAACTATTCATGTCATACCACTGCAAACTTTGTAAAACAAGGGTGAGGGAAATAAAACAGATGTTGAAGACATAAATTCACAGAGTACTCCTTGTCAAGTCATTCTGAGTGTATACCATGAAGTGGTGTATCGGCTTAACTATAACACATCATACAACATAAGGTAAACTATTTGACATGAAATGAACAATGACTCCAAGGAACACACCAGCTAGAGGGAACACACTGGCTAGAGGGGGCTGTGATGTGAGGGGACACACTGGCTGGACGGGACAGAGACTGGAGGGGGCACACTGGCAGGAGGGGACAGTGACTGAAGGGGACAGTGACTGGAGGGGACAGTGATTGGAGGGGACAGTGATTGGAGGGGACAGTGATTGGAGGGGACACACTGGCTGGAGCGGACAGTGACTGGAGGGGACACACTGCCTGGAGGGGACAGTGACTAGAGAGTTTGGCACATTTAGCCTCATCACTCTTTATCACAAGATCAAGAAACTTTGTCTTCCTCCTTTTTTTACAAATCAGTTTTTCATTATTAAAGGGTTTATTCTGAAACAATTTTGACAAGACGACAAATTGTGCTCATTCCATCATGAAGATTATATTCTTTGCAGTAACTTTCACTGGAGTTAGGAGAATAAAAGGCAAGACATCACTCAAATTCCATTTCTTTTGGCTATAGCTTTTGTGGCATTATGAAAGCTATGGGCATCTTGACATATTGGAAAAACATACACCCATATAGCTATTATTGGTCTTGACAATAATTTGATCAAGAATTTATCACTAGAAGCCACAGAATGATTCAGACAATTGAGATTTATGAATATAACAAATGCAAAAAAGAATCAAACAAAACAAAATTGTTGTTATGGTTTCCCGACACAAATCTTAAAAGTACCGTACATGATCTCCCTGTAAGTAACTTCACTTCTCCTACGCCAGACCAAGAACCTCTAATATTTGTCTGTTCCCCTGTTGCTTGCTCTGTTTATGGCCATATTGACATTAAAAACAGTAACATTTGAAAATATTTAGTCTGGAACAAAATGACATTGTGCACATGAACTACATGTATGGATAAAAAATAGCTTGATTAACAGCTCACGGGAGGTTTCCAGTCAAATACCCCACACACAAGCCAGCTATATGACACTGTCTATTGGAGTGTATATGATAAACAAAGGAATTGTAATAATGACAGTTTATCACATGCTAAGCAGATTGATGTATTTGGAGTCAAGCTGTTACACTTTTTCTGTTTATGACACAAACAATTAAATAATTATTCAGAAAAATGTAGCTGTACATTTTCAACTGATGAAATATACATGAAAACTGGAACAAATATGACCAAGAAAGTAACATTTAAAAGTTGAGGTTTGTGGCAACACAACATGTGAGTACGGGTATATCTAGACAGACAGACAATGACAAGTTTTGCCAAAATTCCCGTCCAACAACCGTACAGTGCAGACTTTCAGACACAAGTTAAGCTTTGTGAAGGGAGTTTAATAGCTCACAAGAAATCTTACATTCTTTCTGGGTTCACACCATGTTATGACAACAAAACGGCTATCTTGAACTTTTGTGTTCTTATATGTTGATATTTTTTTAACTGAAAGACTTTCTTTGAAAGACAGTTTAAATATTTGAACAGTCCACTGCATTGTACATATAGCAAAACAAGATTGAATCACACCAACACCACTGTAAAGATTGACCAAGAGATTTGCATGTTTCCTCACTACTCCCAGTTTTCTACTAGCAACATTATCTTTGATAACGAATCTTTCAGTCTACTTCCATAAATGACAGAACTGCCTGTGTTAAACTTAAAAAGATTTGATCTGAAAGTACAGCTACAGTATTAAGTTTGATGTTATGCTTACCCTGTTGTAAAATCCATATGTTATAGCATTGGGTTGGATACCACACTTCTTCATTTCCATGAGAACTTTGACTGCAAGTACTGGCTGCCCAAACTGACCACATAACTGCATCAAAACCCGGTAACAAATCTGAAACCAAGCGTGGCATGATGAAAATTCAATTTTTGAACAACACAGAAAGAAAAAACAACAGCAACCTGTCAAATATAGGTAAAAACTTTAAAAATAAAAGTTGTACGAGATATGGAAAACTTCATATGGAGGACACTTGATTGAGAAAGTAGTAAAAAATTTAAATTTGTTGTAAATGAAATGAATAAAGTAAAACTAAACAAATTGTTTTATTTCATGATGTAACTTTACCAGGTATTAACAAATAAAAGAACCACAAGATACAATTGCACAATTGAAAAGATCAGGTATTAAATATGACCATTGTGTTCTCTTACAAACAGTGCATTGTGCTGTAGATGTTTGCATCCATTGTAACTTTGTGCTTTATAATTACAACACTTTCCTGCTGTCTTTGGCATTACAATGTGGGAGAACAATGAGAATTCAAAGACGAGCACATTATCAATGATCATAAAAACATCTTCATACAAACAGTCAGAGTAAGAAAGACAGTCTTGTCAACAGTACTATGAGAGCACCTCTCTGTATGAGGGCTCTTTTCCACAGGAAATTTCTTAAAGTTCTATTATTTATAACTTTTGATGTATTTTCAAATATTTTTGTTGTGTTTGTTAAATACTTTCTTCTTGTACTCTCATATTTATGTTAAAATGCCTGTCAATAGAGCCTGTACGCATGTAATCTTCAATATAATGTTATCGCTGACAAATGAATTTCAATCCTGACTAGAAATTAATAGAGTTAATAGCACTGATCGCAAATGACATCATTTTTTCTCTTATTAATATGCATAAATAAATATTTGTCTGCATTTTCTGCATAAATGACAAAAAATAAACACCTGCTAGTGTTACAATGGCTACTAAAAGTCACGCTAATTTGAATGAATATATGGCTCATACTACCAGCTACAACAACAGTAGCGCATACAACAACAAAATTTGTCTGAAGTTTAGGCAGCGTTTTCCAATATCACACATGTGCAGGTATATAGTAACAAACCTAAAATCGCGATCAACACTATTATCAAAATATAATTGAATATTGTGAAGAATGCATTATATTTGCAAGTTTATAATTTAAAACACATGTAAGGATGACGAATTAAAAATATATACTCATTTTCAAGAGCTATAGCTATTGTCCTTTGGATGCATCAATGTAAAATGTTTTTACTAAAGTTTTCCTTATAAGTATGAGGAGTGATTATTAAATTATCTTTACATAGGTTTCCCAATTTATAAAAGATTGATCTGTGGATAGCTTTCAGAATTTTATTTGATCAGAAGGGAGGTAATTATCTATTTCTACTGCTGCATGGATACGACCAAGCAAGTAAAATAGACTGCAAGTCAGCATACTTCAGTTTGCATCACAAGAAGTCTATGACACTTTTTACATTCCACCAATAAGTCAATAAAGACAGTCATTCTATCCCTAATGGCAGCCACTGTCTACATGACCTTTGACCCCAGGTACCCTTTCATCTGGCTGCTATTGTGCAAATGCCAACACAGAAAACACATAACTTAAATGCAGTTATACAGCATGTCTTGTAGCTAGGAAACTCACCTCGTCTGGGGGCTCCAGCTTGTAGGTACCCATTCGTATGAGAACCTCAAATGCCGTTCTGAGTGCTTTGGTCTTGGAATGAGTAGAGCGTACGTATGCTGGCAGATGAATGAACCAGACACTGAAACAATAACCTAGCAGACACCTATAGGAAACACACAGACACAGCATGGTTGGAAGTATAAACTTAGGAGTGTACCAAATGCTATATGACTACACACATAAATACTAACAGTTAAGATACTAACTCAAAGCAACAAATCTCCAATGTGGTCTAATAAAGTCTAGAGCTGTCGTCATGTTCTCACAATTTACATGGTGGTTATTTATACAGCGATGCCATTAAATGTGTCTTTCCTTAAACTGCTTGTGAGAGAGAAGGTTGAAAGGGCTTAAGGAAGGAAAAAAGTGTCCTCCTTGGAATAATATTACTATAATCCTGTCTTATACTTTTGAAATTTCAATTGTAGACTGTTGTTTGCAGAGTGATATCTGTATAGTTATGTTACAAGTGTATGTTACAACTAACAGCCCTTTAACATATAGCTTGTAATCAACAAGAAAATTGTCTTCCCTTTTGGAGCTTCAATGTCCAAGCTTATTACAAACAACGTATGTTGAGAGCTGTAGACCAAATTTGACCTCTGACCCTAACCAAAACATCGATGTCTTGTTATGTTTATACGGTGATCACAGAGGTCACTGAGGTGACAGCCTTGCCCAAAATTTCAGTGTTTTGACCAGTGTTATGCTATCAAGCCTTCAAGGTGGCCCATGTTTTTATTGTAAAATCAAACCCTTTAAACAAGTCACGGATTAGATTTTCTCCAGAAATTTGGAATTTCATCCGTTTCTTTCTCTGTGTAATTACTGCAGTATACTTGTTATCACTGAAGGCTATTTTTTGTTACGTAATATTGCCTTGTAAACTTCACTAAGATGCTTTTGAAATCCCTCTTAAAGTAAATGACTTTTAACTTCTTCATTCTTAATTTGAAGTCAATTGCTGAAAAACACTGAAAGGATGACAAATAAGACAGAAATGTTTTGAATTGTTTCTTACAATCACTCTAGGTTTCTAGTTATTCTAGTTGGAGACAGATATTGACAATTAAAAAAATCTTTTGAGAGTTGCACTGTCGTGTTGACCACTGAATACATTCTCTTCAAACTCCTTCAACTTTTATTTGTTTTGATGCTTGTAAGTGAACCTGAAATTACAGACAGGCCTTTGAAAGTCAGCAGACCTTGTCATTCCAACATGGTTGTGAAACAGAGGGGAAGAATCTAGACACAATAACACTATCCTGTGATGTGGACTTACTTGGCCCATAGTTTAGGATTAGTGGCATGTTTCTTAGCCATTTGCTGAGCTATCTTGACTTCTTGTTTCGTTCTCCTGACCATTGGACTGCTTGGTATGCTGGTCTTACTGAGAGCTTTGTAGACACTTAAACTCTGCATGGACTGGAGTTCAAAGAGATCCCTCTTGAGTTCAGGAAAGGAAGAGTAGCTGAAAATAACAAACAAATGAAAAAGATAAATAAATAGCAGGACCTGTGATAATTATCTAAAACAATGAAATATTTAAAATTCCTTTGATGATAATTTAATCTGTTGTCCTTTCACCTCTCTAAAATGTTTTTACAAACACTGATAAACAAAATCCAAATCATTACCAGCTGTTTCAGTCACTAATATTATCACAAACCTATGTTATCTTAAAAGTAATTGAGTTATTAATGCCAAATTATATTTAGCTTAGGTTTTGTTGAGGAATGTGTGTATGCATAAATTTTATCTTCTATAAAAATCATCATTTCATAATGAGGAACCATTTCAACACTAAACATCACAATATTGACATTTCAGAATAGTCTACATATTTTTTAGGTGTGATTTGACATGGTAATCTTTTCCTCAGTCCCCAGGGGATTACTATAGTTTCTGGGTCTTTGGAAAAGGATGTAACTTTAAACAGTGAACAAACAACAGCAGCAGGACTTCAGTTTCTATTGATTAGTCGTTACGAAAATCTACTTGTCCAATGGCTGTATTTGTGTATCTCTGCTCGTTGCCAGGTCAACAACCTTTGACCCATTCAAATTGAGTGTAGAACACACAGGATATGGCAGTCATCACTATAGTTGTTATCTGGTCTTTGCGCAGGCCAGTTTTTTTTACATTAGTAGTCGAACACTGGTATGCTATAAAATTGACGTGAATTCTTCCATGGTGTAATGTTTAGAAATGCTATGGGCTTGTATAAACACAATAACACCTCTGGCCATCTATATGCTGAGTAAGACCATTTCATGCTGTCAGAAATTCTGCTAAGTATAAAGACAAAACCAACTCTACCAAGGGTTGTAAATGACAGTTTAAGATTGGCACCCGGTGTTCAAGATTGAGACAATACTACCATGCATAACAGAAGTTACACTGGTCCTTGTACAACGGTCTTGTTCAGACAACTTGTCATATCTACATAACATTTGTGTTTAACTTAAAATGGGAAAATGTGTATCATTGTAACTCACTATTGTCTGTAGATCAATAACAAATTTTTATGTCTATTTTTCTCCTTCATATTACAGTGTCTCTTCAGTTTTATGAAAATCAGTACAGCTGATTTCAATTTCTCAAAACACACTCTCTGCATAGAACACACAAGTTTTGTACGATGTTAACAGCAGTGATCCCATGAAGGAGGTGTTGCTTCAACAAACTGATTATTGAGTAGAGAATGTTCCACATGGAAGCGGTATCTTGTATCTCAATCTTAAACACAGGGTGCCAAACATACACTGCCATTTCAATACCCTTGGCAGGGTCAGTATGTCTCAGTATAAGCAGAATTTCTGATTGGGTTTAATCAACCTTAAATGGCAGGAGGTGTACCCACACTCCCTCTTGTATACCACATAATCTACTTTTTCCACCGCACTCCTCTAGTCTCTAACTTAACTCTCATAATATTCACAACACTGAACTCTCTCTCTCTCTCTCTCTCTCTCTCTCACACACACACACACACACTCACACACAATTTGACGTACGCAATATAAAGTCTTAATACCTCTTCATTTTATGATTATCTGATCAAGTTGGGGCAAAGGTGAAATTAAATGCAAATAAAACCTGTGCGTAATTGCTTGTAATACACTGACAAGGCCACCCGTAAGTTTAAATACAATAAATGATTAAACTGCACTATTTATACAAGTTTACCATATTTCATGTGATAATGTATTTCATGCTGGGCCTGACATAACAGTTTACGTCGGGTACTTATCTTCATAAGAATACCCGCATTGTTTTCATGGTAACATGGCTAGCCGATTAGTGATCAAACACACCGCAAGCAACCGATTCACTTTGTGAAAAATATGACGAGCATTCATCGGGCGTCTCTACTCATCCTGTTGCCCTTTTGTCCATTGGTGGACCGTTTCTATTGACATGCTAATGAAGGAAACCCTGTTGTAATTGGGTAAAACTTGACGACTTCTTACCCCCTCTGACAGTCTGTTCTCCCTCGCAATGCACACATGACATTCCAGCTAGTGCCTGCATTTTCTTTATTGCTCCTTTAACCCTTAGCCTACCACGCGCCAAAATGGATTTACCCTACCCAAGTAAGTTATTTATATTGTTTTTGCTAGCTTTGACTTCAGCCATGGTAGGACTGCCCATGGACACTGACAATGTGGGTGCTGAAGACAGACGCCTAGTTGAGAATGATCCAGCACTACAGGGTGGAGGTGATGCTCTAAACCAGATCTCAGAGGCTAAGGACGATGAGAACACTGATGACAGCCAGACTCTACAGACACACACTGCCGACAGTAGGCTGCCAGATGTGAAACTTGTAGAGGATATAACAAGTGATGATCAGTCTGAGAATGCTGTCACTGAACATAAATCTGAGTCGGTGGTCTTTGAAAGGTTGCCCAGTCAGCCTTCATTTTCATGTAGCCCTACCTACACAATAAATGTGGAACCTTCACAGTGCCAATGTGAAAGCGACAGTACATTGGAGGAGCTCAAGGTTCAAGTGGAACAACTAAAAATTGAAGTGGAGTACCTCAAAATTGGAAGAGATTATCAGAGAAATGATGGCCCGATTCCAGGAGGTAAGTTTGAAAATTCTCTTTTTTCAAAAATTAGAGGTTTGATTTCCCAGTGGTTATCTCAGTGGCAATCTGAGTAGAATGGGTGACATTTAATATCGGCAATAACACAGGGACACCAGCCATGCAGAAAACGCATGATATGCTGATCAATGACAGCAACAATTCTCTCCTTTCTCCTCCCCTGACCTGACAAAGTGAAGGCAATTGAAGTTCCTACCACTATGCTCCGGTGAACAAAGGCACACTTCAGTTGTTTTATATGCTCCATTAAAAAATCCTCAAAGAAGACTCAATGTCAACATAGCTGATTTCAACATAAAGGCTTGAAGCTGATAGCTTCCCACCTATCTTTACAAACATCAAGAATGGTTCATCTCCATAGATCACTTACATTCCTGTACAAGGTGCACTCTGCAATACAGACAGCTTTAAAGATTGTCTTTGATAAGCTATACTAGTAATTGTAGGGTAGCAAGCTCCTGTCTGGTCACGGCACTATTTGTACAAGCTAGTTTAAAATTACTTCCTATCCACTCAGAAGCCACTTCTGTATCAAACCTTGTAAAGATTGGCTCCTTTGGAGCTGACACAGTTTCATTGCTACATAAACACCTTTTTGACTTTAATGATAACTTGCGCAAAAGAACTGTTACTCATTAAATCAACTAAACCTGACTCAGAATTTCTTAAATCCAACAATGATTTTACGCCAAATTATGAAATAAGGCACTGGACAGGCACCATTAATTCATTTAACAGATTAGCTGCTTATAACCATAGAGCCTGGGTTCTCTACAGTCTAGGTTACAACACATGTCAATGTCTACCCTGTAGAGAGTGTCAGCGAAATGTGTCATTATCTGGGATATGCTTCAGAGATAGACAAAGGTCATGACATTTGACTCTACAGAGATTATTTTAAGCATAAAGAGGTGCAAGATTTTTGCCAGTACCTTTAAATGTTTCGGTTTGACTCTTCATGACACACTACATCAAGACTCTACAGTCAACAAAACATAAAGATCCAGACTGCATAAATACAATCGAATTATCACCACAAAGTCTGTAATCTCAACATGCTTGACTTGTCACCAAGAATTATCACAAAAAGGAAAAATCCTCCTTAACTGCACAGACTGTCTTGTAAAGATTTCATTAAATTGCCCACTGTAAACTTTAGGCTAAAAAGAAAAAAGGTTTTGTCTCTAATCTTCGTTTGCATCGATTCTTGAATAGCTGCATCAGCATTTTATGCATGTTCATTTGTAAAACTCATGGTTAGAAAATGAGTGTTTTATACATGGTAGAAACGGTAACATTTTCTATCTGTACAGACTGTAGGACATCGCCCATGCACATGAAGTATAGGTCTGAAGAGTTCAGTTATCACTGTTATCATGCCGGATGTACAGCATTACTGTTAGATGTAAACATTTCTGATTTGTTTTGTTGAACATGTCAAAAGTTGGATCTTATGAACTTGAAAGGAAATGAAAATGAAATAAAAAATGTATTGCCACATCATTTTATTAAGAGATTAAGATGAACACCAAACCTATTATTTGAAGGGGGAGGGGCGGCATATGTGGCTTTTGTTATGGTCAATTTTATGGCAGGTTAAAGGCTGAAGCTGACTGTACATGTAATGTTAACACACTTACGTAATTGGTTTAGGAAGTTGTATCAAAAGTTACTGTTCTAATTGCACGCTGTGCTTAATTAGCAGTTAGAGTCGCAAACAGATAGCATCAGAACTTCTGATGACAAAAAGCAGTAGGTGATAACAAAAGCAACCAAATACACAGACATGCTGAAGTCTTGTATAAATATACTTCAATTTGATTACCTTCCAGTCATCTATTAGGGTGGGGGGTGTTCAGTTATTTTGACAAGTTGGTTTCAACAATTGCCAATATGTCATATTTCCTGCAAACACAAAAACTATGCAAGTTTCCATGATCAGTGAATACGACACTGAAATGCACTACTTTGTCTGTGATAACATCTTGCTAACAGACAAATCATTAGATCATTTAAATATACACAACCATGAACTTGGAAACCTGCATGGAAGTACAAAGACTGTCATTTTTGTTGAATCCGCACCTCCACCAACTTGTGCATTTAGAGCAGCAACTTGGGAAACAACTTCCAAAACCACTGACACAAGTGTGATAATATTTACATCAATTCAGCATTTGAACTACTGTGAAAATGACAATAGTAATCACGGTCCCTCTTTTGTGGAGGGACCGTGTAGTAATGATGCAGACCAAACATGGACCTGGCTTGGTAAGATACAGTACCCTGGCATGACTTGCTGAATAGTTTTCATATTGTTTGCTGTTTAACGAAATAACAACTAAAGCCAAAAAAAATTGTTTTTGATCCTTCATATTCAGCATAAAGTGGTGAGATGAGGCAATTTTTTTCCCCCTTTCTTTCTTCTTTTTCTTTCGTTTTTTTATTCCTAACAACACTGGTTTGGCACTAATGATGCAACAGTTATTGTCTTTTATCACTGGCTGCATAATACTTCCATTTTCTTTTTAGCATTTTTGGACATGCAAACAGGGATATCAAGGATAGCTGTACTGATTAGTATGTGACCAAAAAAAAAAGACATGGCAAGTTCTGAAATGACACGCGAGATGACCAGAAACAAATCTTTTTTGGGGGGCCTAATATCAACTGTACAAGAAGTCTCACATATCATCAAACCTTTCAAAAACCACCAGCAACTGTTGTCCTTTCTGATCAGGACACTTTCTCTTGTAACTTCTTTCTGATGCAAATCCTTACAGTATTAATGCAATATTAAGTGTCTAGAAAATGATTGGTTCATATGTAGTATCTTTTACACCCACATACACACACACTATACATGTTTTCATATATAAAAGAGTTTTTAAGGAAACCAAAAAGTAACTATATCATAGAAGCATAGAGAAAACTTTCATTTGACAGGGTTTAGAAGAATATGATCTTGAAAAGTGTGTTCTGCGCTAGCAATACTTCTTTATGTGATATTTACTCTGGTGGAATTGTAACAGGTGAAAAACATATGGATAAGCCAAAAGACTGCGCAGATTTGATGAAAAAAGGCCACACAGAAAGTGGTGTGTATGTTGTACACCCCAAGGATGACAAGAAACCATTTGAAGTCTACTGTGATATGGAAACCAATGGCGGAGGATGGACTGTAAGTACATACAGAACACTGGCATTTCATTATGTGGAACTTTTGCAAAATGATTTGCGAAATGAATTTTACAGGAAGGAACTCACAGGATATATCCAAACATTATGAATACAAAAATAACATTTTCTTTACTTGGTGAGTCCACATTTGTCAAAAGCTGCAGTATGTAATATCTTTGCTTAGGGGCGACTTCAATTGTTTTCCATCCTTTATGTAAACAATTCTGCGAATCCAAACAAACAAGAGTCCTGTAACTTGCTGTGATAAGATATCCTTCATGTTTTAGTTTCAATGTTTGTAGGATTGAAGGCCACACATCTCTACAGTGTTCAGTGCTGAAACCCTGCAAACCGAGGTCATTTTTTTGAAAAGAGACAATTATCCTGCATCTGTGACTTTTAAAAAGCAAACTCGTTCAATACACACGAAAGTTAAAATTGCCTCTAATGTCTTATCACATTTTACTTCAAATGCTTCCCAGGTTTTTTGAAAGCAGTACAATTCTAATATTCTATCTTGAAAAGATTTCTGAACAGTCGTGTGCATTGCATCGTGAATAGTTCCGATTGGTACACAGTGTCAAATGAACTTATCAAATTTTGTGTACACTGCAATTAAAAGGGAAAGGGGTCGTCAGAACTTCCCTGGCGATGTCATATGGGACTATGGAATAACATTAAACAACCATACGGTTCATTGGTGGTGATGCTGCTGTTACATTCAGAAGTCACACACACCCAGACTGACCATGTAAATCCCTGAATGGTTTTCTCTGTTTGTTTTTTTCACCATTTCTTCTTGGTAGATGTTCCAAAGACGCCGGGATGGCTCAGTTAATTTTTATCGAGACTGGGACGCCTACAAGTACGGATTTGGTGAGCTCAAGGGAGAATTCTGGTTGGGCAATGAGAAAATCCATCGTTTGACGATCCAGGATAAATATGACCTCCGTATCGACCTGGGAGACACAGCAGGAAAATTTGCGTATGCTGAGTATGATAATTTTGGAGTTGCATCGGAAGCTGTGGTTTATAAACTTAGTCTTGGTGATTACTCTGGCGATGCTGGTAAGTTTGCTGTTTTCAAATACACTGCATTATTCTGTCATTTTCTTTCAATGTGATTACTATATTATACATTTTTTCAGTTTATTTTCTTAATTTTGCATGCAAAGGTATCATAGAAACGTTGTCTCCATTGTGACACTTCAGGGTTTTCATAGATTATTATCGGACTCCGTGGTCATGCATGGGAAGACACTTGAAAGTAAAGTTGCATTGAAATTTTCTCCAAAGAAATTCCAACTCTGAACAACAGAGTGACCGTCACCCATGAATTGCATGGTACAAAGTGGCATGCAATGCTCAAATGCATAGACATCTTCTTGTTCTCTGAAGGTGTATTTGTTAATTCAATTGGAGGTCATTTCACCAGCCATGTCATCTCCCGTGACCTGCGCCTTCGCAGCCAATGTGGCAGACATGCTTTAAAAACAACAAATTTTCTTTGGAAATCCTGACCACATGGTGACTGAAGCCATTTCAAGGCTGGGAAAAATCAAACTTGAACAAAGATTCTGTGAGAATGGTTCCTTTTGAGGAAATGGTTCTGAAACTTTTTTCCTGAACCTGTGAAGTTTCTTTCCTGAATCCACAGGAGACTCCTTTGGAACAGAACGACATAGAAACATGAAATTTTCAACAAGAGACACGGACAACGACGTTTACGAAGGTCACTGTGCAAGAATATACAAAGGAGGATGGTGGTATGGTGCCTGCCATCACACTAATCTAAACGGACTTTATCACCATGGAGACAACCCTGATGAGAGTGCTGACGGAATCAGCTGGGAAGCATGGCGTGGTTATCACTATTCTTTGAAATATACGGATATGAAAATTAGACCGCACAATTTCGACACACTTCAATAGCATATCAGGTATTGAATTGACGAAGCACAGCAGATGAACTTAGAAACGTTGAAACATAGTAGCCACACCACTGTCAATACGTGTCACAAGTGTGGACGATGAGAAGTTGAATAGATGTGTTTATGAAATTTGAGAACGAGCTTATGGTGATTTGAGATGGCAGTAACAGACCTTCAAGTCCAATTTAAAGTTTCAGGGACAGGAGTAAACAACTGACCACATTACAATTGACAGCAGCAGACACAGAGGTTATAATAACAATCAGTGTTTTTACAGTTCAAATTCATATTCAATGAGTTTACCGTTTCTTTCGTCTCATTTGCAGCTTACAAATTTATTCATTTATACCATTCTGAAATATTATTATTATTTCTGAAAAAGTATTTCTCTGTAGATTTGTGTTATACCTTTGAAACCACAGTGCTAACTACAATTTTATTTATTTATATCACAGCTACTGATTTAATTTCTAGATTTTCGGAGTAGTTCTGTTTTAGTTCAAGAAGTACAGCACTTAGAGCATATTTTACCAAGCATTTGTGTATCAAATATCATCAGAGAGTATTTGTTTTCTTCATATATGGCTTTTCTCATCAAATAAACAACTATTGAGCTAATGCTGTGTTCAAAACCCACCTACACCAATGGACACCTGCATCTGGTTCATACATCTAAATAATTCGATAGATATCACGGATTTTATTCTGTCAGTGAAGCATTAACTCTTTCACCACAATGGTAAGGCCAAAAACCATTGTTGTCAATGGTGAGTGTGGACCTGTTCACAGGGAATTGGGGTCAACAGGTTATTATGGAACTCATCATCACACAAAAACCACCAAATATGTTGTCATCAAACAGAAATGTCTTCCCTAAGACTAAACACTCAGAAAAGCTCTCTATTGGAGATATCCGGAAACTTTCAAGTTAATGTTTATATGTCTTGAGATGCGGAATTCTCTTATAGGTTTTAAAAAAGTTGTGCATTCCAAAACAACTGCTAATAGACCCTGTTCAAGAGGGTGTATGTGGAGAGTTGTATCTGTAAATTTGCAAATTATTTTATATAAAAATTTTACTTCTGTTTTTGATATATCCCATGCTGGAAATTCAGCATATTAGAGATTTAGCCATTGGTGATCACAATAAGTGCTGATGGGCCATGTCATAAAATTCATCATAAAACTCATATTTTTAACTTTATCATCACCCATTCATTGTCTGTAGACATTTTTTCTTAGAAATTTCCAATGGTTGACAAGAGAGGGTAAATTATAAACCTGGATTATCACACTTAAAAGTGGAACACTTTCAGTAACAATATGATATTTAAGAAATGTGTTTTACCAGTCAAAATTACAATTTGTCTGTTTCCTTTAAAGCCTCAGGAAGAAAAGAATAGATAAGTTTTGAAGTTTTCCTTTTCATGTTTGGTGTGACCCTTAAAAAATGTCAGAAATTTTCAAAAGTCATTCGTTATTTTGGGGGCTAAAAAGTTTAAGTTTGAAAAAAAGGCCAAACACGCATTGTTATTTCGGCTTGAGCTATCATGTACATTTAGAATACAACTCTGTAATACTTCATAAAAAAACACTGAAATATACAAACGGCTTCATTCCATTCATAATGACACTGATGACTGATTATGTACTGGTATGCTGTTAGTCTGTGTTCTATACAAACTCTGCAATATGCAGAGGTCATGGAAGAAGACGATAGCAAAGTTTCCTCTCACTGAAAAAACCTTCAATCCAACACACTGCAAATACCCCACATATATAGATGTATCTCAAGCCATTCATTTTGACACAGCTTTATTCAAAGGCATCTCACAGCTGTATTATGAATAAACTCTCAAACCTGACACTGGCATGACGATACTTATAGACCTTGAATTGTTTGCAGATATACATGATCTGATGACGTAACTACATCATATTAGAATATCGGTGACAATATCCTGTCAAGCATAGAATTTGTTAGTCATACCTGTACTTGGAATTGTTGATGGGTTCTGGTGGAGTGACAAAGACAGTTCTCTCATTGTCGTATGAGTCCTCCATTTCAATTAGTTTCATTTCAACTTTGCACTCTGGATCAACCTGAAATTAACAACAACAAAAGTATTCATTGGTATCAGAGCTCATTGACCCTATTTAAACTCTTCCTTTTCATTTTATTTCAAACCAACTTCAAAAAGTCTCTCATAAATCTCCCTTTTGTCATCAAATCTTTCAAGGATTTTTCGGAGGTTAATAAACTGCCGGTATGCACACATGGGAAGCTGGACCTCCTTGCTTGAACCACACTCAGTTTATGCCCTTTGATAGCGTGGCCTTGTTCTCTAATAAGTCAGGAAACACAAAGTATGTCTGAGTAGCTCTCAGTGCAAAGGTTCTCAACTGTAAATGGGCTCACTCACGCTGTGTTTAATTATTTTTCACTTCTTTTCATGTCAAAACAATCAACCTTTGTGACTTCAATCCTTGCCTGGTAATAGTTTCACAGACTATTGCTTAGACACCGCTCAAGTAAGAACATAACCAATTCAGCTGAAATAAATTGGCCAAACGGTTTCCCAAGGAGTGTCTCATCAGGATAAATTAAATCGTAGATCCCTCCCTGCTTTTGTTGCCACAATCTCATCTCTAACTTCGACACCGTACAATTCTTAAGCCTAATAACTTGCAATATTGTATGGTCAATTTCTCTAAATCAAATTTTAAATGCCTAAGAAGAAACACTGACAGCATATACAACCGCAGAAAATTACTTCAAAATACAGTTTCAGCACAGAAATATAACTCTTTCAATGATGAGACACTGTCTTCAAATCAAGAATTCACCATGTAATCCTATTTCAGAAACCCCTTCAGTTTACCCACACACATGAACATCTGCCTAATGCCAAGATATTTGAAAATTCATCTTTCCTTTCTCCGTATTTGATAATGTGGCAAGTGATTTCCCACCTGCAAGTAAACGTTTTGAGATTTCTTACTGAGAGTTACTTTAGAGGAAATTACTAAAATCTAATGTATTTATTGTTAATATATGTGCCTTCTATTATATTCACAATGTTAACATGACAAAATTCAAATACTTACATTCAAACTTTTCAGTGAAACTTAACAGGAAACTTTGTGGGAAATTTTCAAAAAAACTGAAATTTTCATCTGGTCATACATAGAGCGATATATTATGGCATTATTGCACGGATATACATAAATAAATTAAAAGTTTCTGGCTAACTGAATACAGTGTAAATGAGATAAACATGCTTAAAGTTTGATTCTAAAATATTTAAAACATGTTAAAAGTAAGGCTTTCTAAAAATATGTAAATTGTAGGGGATGTTTGTCACACTGACTTCAGTTCTTTTTTTTGAAAGGAAAGGAAAAGCAATGAAACTTAAATCTGCTTAAAGTATTTTCAAGCAGTAGTGGTCTATTTGGCATAACAATGTAGGCTTTGTCATTTTGTGGTTTTCCTGGATTAAACATGTTCGCATATCAATCAAATCCACATGCTGGCAAAACAGATGGAATCCACTCTTCAAAATCCTCTCTTGATGAGTCTTGTATTATAAGCTACATCTGAAGGTGTTTAACATGATAATAACAGTAAGCATCTGCTACACTATTGAGATATTCTAAGTGAACATCAATAAAATGTTCACAAAGAAATTGACTTTCCAAAGCTTTTTGTTACAGCATGATTACACATTGCTGTTCATTTCAATAATGTTTCTGAAAACATCTGATAAAATAAACAGAAATTGGAATTTACCCTGAGGCAGAACACTGTATCCACAGGGTATGTTTCACTTATCAATATTCTCAAATCTTCAAACAAGCAGTACCTCAGGGTGTCAAATAACA
Source organism: Ptychodera flava (assembly GCA_001465055.1). Classification (NCBI taxonomy): domain Eukaryota; kingdom Metazoa; phylum Hemichordata; class Enteropneusta; family Ptychoderidae; genus Ptychodera; species Ptychodera flava. The sequence continues at coordinate 46,499 of LD527079.1, forward strand.
GAGTTCTAGGAATACCACAAAACACTCAATATCTTCGACTGGGGACGTGAGACAGCATAAGGAACCATGCAAAAACATCTGAAACTATTGACACCCTAGAAACTGAAACCTGCCATGTAGAATTCTGTGTAAATTAAACTTTCCATCATTTATCCATAAGGAAAGACATAGTATGCTGATTTCATTCATAGCCAGATTTACCGTGACTTATTTTTACTGTGCAATTTACAGGTGCTGCTTTAAATAGAACAACTGTTAAGGTCGAAAGAAGTTACAAACAAAAGGTGACACAAAACCAAATGTTCAATATTATCAGCATTGAACTTTTCTCTGGATTCTATACTACCAAATAGTTTACTATGGTTATTTGAGCAAGCTTTTATAGAGTTTCCAATAGACTGCAATATGAGTGATAAAGACTTGACATAGCACAGAATGCTGTTGTCTACCATAATAGTTATTACCTTGATCATTCTGAAGACAGTGACGGCTAAGACAGTCATATACCACCATGAAACATTTGGAGTGATTTCTAATGACAAAGGTTTTGATACCATGCTTGATTGTTGGTAAAGTTTTCATAACATACAGAATCAGCACTGCACAGCCTTGTTTTAGCATGCTATAAAATCAGCGAAGAGTCCGCATAAGTCTAATAGGTAGCCTTATCGTAAAATGACTAGGAAAACAACGAGTCAATTCATGAAATTTTAACTGCCGGTCATCTAGAGATTCATTTGCCTTGTTATCCTGTCATTATAAAACCAGATATTCCATTTAGGAATCTCTCTGGTTACAGAGTGGACATAGTGAGGACATAGTGGTACAGAGATTGCTATAATATAAAGCACCCAGAGAGGACCCTATGGAAGTCTTGTTTATGGCAACTGTATCATTGGGCAAAGAGATCACTAAATCAATCAAAATCTTGCAATATCACTCTGACTTGTAAGTTATTTTGCACTATGGCTATCCATCGTTTCTCCATCTCTGCAACATTCCCAGAAGTGGTTTCTCCAAGTGGTAGCAACATGAGGTTACGCAATATCTTTATCAACACAGAAGGCTGAACAATGTTTCACATCAGAACACAACTGTACTTTGCAATGAACACATTCATTGATACTGGTAAATGCTGTCAGTAAATTTCTCACCTTCTCCGCGCATTCATCAAAGAATGCTAAACTTGCGTCGTTGGTGGATACAAAAGACCTTTCTTCAATGAATCGAATAAATGTCTGCGTTTTCATGAGTTGTGTGAAGAATTTATGATTTGCTTTGTCACGACTTTTCAAGAACCCTGCAAGTTTAGAGGAAAGAAGAAACACATTCAATAACTCATATCATATTGCCAAATCACCAGAATTGGTATTCTGATGGAGCTGAAATACAGAAAAGTATTATGTAAATGTTTTGATTTGTGGCAAATCAGCAACTGGCTCTAGCAGACTCCAGTTACACATGAGCCTTATATCAACATAAGTTTTGGTGAACTAAAGTATGTTTAGACTACAACAATCAGGCATGACATGAGAATTTTGCTGAGGAATTTTGACAAACTACATGTTACGTCTTAAAACCAACACCGCCAAGACTGCATGATACAATACTACATTAAAACCCCAAATCAGCATCATATTGTTAAGTACCGTATATTGATACAGTCCCTGAATTCCACAAGAGCTGGACTATGAGGGATGCTACCTCCCCTTTCCAAAATCATGACATTTGATAACATTGATTGATTGCACACTGATTGCAAAAAATCACTCAAAATTGTCAGAATATTGTGATTTTCAATCATAAAACGGAAATTTCATGCAGCTGTATTTGTGACTAGTTACTGTTGATCAACTGTATGGCATATTTTGTCCTGTTAACAACTTCCTTAGAGCATCAACTCAGATAAATCTTTTTACATTAACGGTGCTTTTACATATAAAATTCATTGTGGAAATCTGAAGCAACACATCATAATATTCATGTCAGTTAAGAAAATTAGGAAATGAAGAGAATTCCATTAAAAAAGTCTCAATTTTAGTTCGCATCTGTGTAGCCTACCTTGTAGATTGAATAGAGAGCTTGGATCAGTGGTTCCAATGGTTGGTTGCTGTGTAATTGGCAATAGATACTGTTTGTAGCCATGTAATATTGTGGCCATAAACCGTAAGAAGGCTTCCTGTATGGTGAGTTCCATACTCATCTACCAGTAGATAAAAACCATAGAAAAATACACTATTTAAGTATTTGAAGAACAGAACAATTTACAATATGAATGGGGAAAAATAAAATTTTTAATTTCAGAAAAACTAAGACAGTGAACATTTTTTACCACAACAGCTTTAAAATGAGCCACCACAAGTGGTTGATCAGAAAAGAATCGTAAAACTTTGTGGATCCGAATATCTGTCTCTGAGGTGCATACTACCTCAATATGATACAGATCATTAATATGGTCATCACTATGATGAGTTGATTAAAGATGAGTTTTGTTTGTCACTGCTGAATTTATCAATTAATACATGTACAGTGGGAAATCACTGCTAAGAATATGAATTTTCCTACAAACATCACAAATTTATACGAGTTATCACAAAATCTGCACACAAACTTCTGTCTGTGTCTAGTGAAGGTATACATGAACACTAATTTGATTATCTTTAGATGATTAGGCATTGTCAGAACACTGTTGTTAAAAAAAAAAAGCATTTGTTCCACAAGTTGATTATAGTATGTGTCTTTTCATTTACCTGTTTCTTTTTCTTTGAGAAGTCATGATGCAAGGGTGCAATTTCTACAGCCAGATCATCAGAGTGTTCACTGTACACAGGGACTGTATACAGCTCTGTACATAGCTTGGTCAGCGTGTGCCTCAACTGCTTGGCAGCTTTCTGAAATTGGTATAATGAAAGACAACAGTACGTGAACAGAATTGCCTGAGTGGTCACACAAAGAATTATTGGATCTGGAAGTAATTTACTGCTTGTCCACTATGGTGTCACCATGCATGCATGTCTTCCCTCTGATAAACATTTCACTTTACTTGCAGAATGGGACAACATTCCTCCTCAAGTTATCGAGAATAAGGACCAATCTGAAGGCCGTCGGGGAAAGAAAGATAATATGTGTTTATGGTGATGGTTTCGCACACTAGAAAAATTCATAATAGTCAATCGTGTAATATTAGAGTCTTGTTCATGCTGACTGTGAGGGCGCTGTACTTTGGGGTTTTTTTATGCCAAGTATGGTCTCAAATGAATCTGACCTCACAGTGTTGCTCTCCGCCCTGTAAGGCATTACACATCTAAGCAGACTTTCAAAGCTCCATTTATATTGCATTTACTATTTCTCTTATTCCGTCTGTATTTAAGTCTAGTGTTCAACTCTCAAAATCTTGTCCTCCACTGTTCATCTTGTTATTACAGGTTGCATGTGTGTGATATCAAATATTATTGTTGACAAATGACTTATACCCCAGATTAAAATTCATATTTCAATTATGACATTGTATATTTTAAACACAGAACTGCATGGGCATGGTTAATTCTTAATATTTCAACATACTTCAAGGAGAGAATAAGAAAATGTGTTTGCTTTACAGAGCAAAGATAGTGAAAATATTCAAATTTACAGCTGTAGTCCCTTTGACTGAGAGTTTCAAGCATTCATCATTCTCTGATGATTGGTTAGTTAAGTATCTGCTACAGCATTACCTTTGGCAACATTTTCCAATTCATAAACCTCTTCTCATCAGACCTGTGATTGAGGAAACAAATCATTGTTAACTCATGGATAAAAACCGCCTGTTTCTGTCAGGGTTTGATGCCAATACCTTGTAATCCATCCACTTTTCTATAAAGCCATCAGATAATTTCATTATCAATAGCTACAATGACCAGAAACACTTGCTGAATCGGCTTTTTAATAATTGGTGATAATAGACATTGAAACTTCACATTAATTTTATGTAGGACTTGAAATGCCAAGGTAAGCTGGAGTAAAGCTTAATTACACTTTCTGTTGGTTAACTGTTTACTTTCTGTGGACAGATGCACCATGGGCATTACCAACAAACCTCATGAATTAACTTATATTTGGTACTATCAGGAAATGTTTACTAGCCTATTAGCATACACATAGAAAATGTTAAAAATGGGAATAGATTTATTAAACAGTACATATATACACAGCAGATATACTATCATTGCTAATAAGTTTATCATTTGAATATAAATGCATACTGATAGCCTATATTGTTTCCTTGCTGCTTCAATGAATTTCAAAATAGCTTGGAATTACAACGTGCTTGGGTGATAAGAAAAATATTTCTGTCCATTGAAAAATGACGCCACCTGCATTCATTACGAATGTTCTCCTTCGATAAATTTTGCAACAATTTAAGCCAATACTGTGCCACATTCAACATCATCAGTGTTGCCACTCTCCCAATGAAAAACTCACCCGTTAACTGACTTCGCGAACATTCTTATATTACCTTTATCACATTTCCCAGTGATGAAACTGCACAGAATGCTAACAATAAGTTTTTTCTCGGTACAACAATTGGCATTTCCTACATTGAACATGTTCTCTACATGAGAACAGTGGACGTCGTATTTGGTTCAATTGTTGCAAAATCTACCAAAGGAGAACATCTGCAATGAATGCAGATGGCATTATTTTCTATCGCCAGAAACGTTTTTCTAATCACCGAAGCATGTTGTAATTCAAAGCTATTCTGAAATTCACTATAAATATACTAGCTACATTTACACACAGCTGAAAGAGTCATTTTAGACTACAGGTGCGGTCCGTAGACCATCTAACCACTAGGTCAATGACTTACCATAATCGTCCTAATTTGCATTTGATAGACCAGTAACAGACATTTCCAGGTTTGGAAATGCAGCTAAATGCTTTCTATACCACAGTAACACTATTGCTGTCCCAAAGTTTGGGAAGAGCGACCTATATGAAAGTTACTCCTGTCCCTTACAAAACCATGGAATTGGTGACTTTTCAGACAGGCAGTTTCATTGCTTCACAACAGTATAGCGCCCTCTACCATGCTCACCTGACTGCACTGATAGACAAACTGACAACACCAATGTTTGTATAACTGTACAATGGCTAACAATATTTGACATGACAGTATTTGTGTAAAACACTTGACAATTTCTTTTCTGTGTCAGTGTAATCTGCTCAAAAGAAAGCAGTAGTAAACAGAGACATGTTTAAACTGAATTAGACCGGATCAAATCTTGTTGTCTGATCAGATTATACAGAAGTACATTTTGTCTTTAGAACTGCAGGTGGGTCAAATACATCAAGTTTGCCATCCTGAAGGGAAGTACAGCAAACTGTGTAACCAAAAGTCAGCCATTAACGTTATTCCAGAGATTATAATGCCCACATTACAGAGAAATCTGAAACTAGAATATGTGCATGTCAAACAAGACCTAGCAATAAAAAGCTTTGTTGACGACACTCATACATCGATGGAGCTAGCTTTATCACTTAGTATTTTTTCTATTTTTTAGGGAGAATGTTGTTGGCCTTAACTCTTCCATACCCAAACTTGCAGTTCAATTACAATAGTCTTAATGACAAGTTTGAATCAGTTCACTACAAAACGGGAATGAAAGCATTAAGGCTTAGAACATCACAGTATGAAGAAGCGAGACCTGTTTTCATCACTGGGTTTACACAGTGTTAATAACTCTACTTTTTTCTCTTCCATGGAAAACAGATGTAAGTTAGAGAAGACCAAGGCACTTGGAAAGATTTTCACAAATCTATCACTTTTAAAAGCTACAATAATGCACACATTGAGATACAATTTCTGAAAGTACAGATCTGCACTACAGCTTCTTTTGCAGCCTTTTTGTCTTAACCTATTACTGATATCACTAACCAGGGAAACAATGAAAGAGAGCATGCAAATTAATGTCAGATTCTA
>LD527081.1:0-37999 GCA_001465055.1 Ptychodera flava
CAGACAGACATCGCTATGACAATAGCCCACGTGTTTACACACGTGAGCTAAAAATGGCCGCCACGCGGCCATTTTAGACAGGATCAAAACAAAAATCAATGTGCATATGTATAATATAATTGCAAATAAACTAACACGATAGAACTGTTTTATATTCTATCCTCCTATTAAAGAAAGAGTTTTTTTCATCTCAACACTAAAACGATAACGAGAATCAGAAAAGAGTTTTTGAACAGTGAAGCTTACTGAATTTAACACATGTTAAGGTACTACGGAATATTATAGTGACACTTTCATTTCAAAAAAAATAAACATAATTATGTTTTATAGACGAAACCTGGTCACTTTCTGTCGGTGACTCAAAAACGAAAACGAATAAAAAGAGTCGGCATCGTGTCAGAACTATAGCAAGTAGGTCACCAGAAATATGAATACCCCTCAACTAAGTTAAAACTTTTCACCTTTTCAGTAGTGGTTCACATTCATCGACCTAACTGTGCGTGCCTTGCTCTGTATGTAGCTTGTCTCACAATAGAAATATTTTCACCTATAGTGTTTGCTCAAACAATATCGCCCTTTATATCCATTGTACCACGCACTGGCATTAGCTAATCGTTCTTCCAGCGGTTGCTATGCTGCTCAGAGCGACGGAATAAAGTTTATCAGGCAAGAGTATTATGCGTTCCTTTTTCAACCGATCATGTTTTCTCTGAGTCATACATCCGCGGTCGTTTCAGATCTGGCATTATAATAGCTATTCATATGTTGTTACCATGAGGCTTTAAAATGAATGGGCTCCTTAGGCTGCATTCATAAACACCTCTGAAAGTGGGCGGGACTTGAAAAAAATTACAACACGCCAGGGGGATCTGAAAAAACTGACGTTGCAAGGACTTGGAAATTTATTGAATATCAAATTCCTTTTCAAATACCTTCTGGCACTTTCATTTCCTGCCATTTCCATTTTCGGCGCGCCATTCGGCCGCAAGTTTTAGGGTATATTAAACAATTCGATAATCCAAGCAGCCACATTGAGGCAAAAGGTTTAGGCTGTCATGATTTCTACTTACCAAACCCCTCTGTTTTGCAAAACTGGCCTGTTTAATGACTAAAACTTTCAACTTAACCTTTCAATAACAGTTTGGGAGATGACTTATTTGATATCATTCTCCCATTGACAATACATTGGGTACAGGTCAGTGTAAAACGTTCATGTCACTGTATGTACATTTTATTTTTTGAGGACTTTGACAGAATACAAACTATTTAGAATAGTGCATAGTGTCATCAATAACAACTGAAAGCTTCTAGTCAAACAACCTTTGAATAACAATTTGGGAGCTGATAACATGCGTTAGTTGTAGTTTCCTTATAGCCTACAATGCATAGTGAATCAACATTTTAAGTGAAATTCAAAAATCAAATTTCTTGCACACACATGGACTTGTAACCACCCTGGTCTAATCAAGTACATCAATATCAATAATCAAGCCTATATAATTACACAGATTTACCAAGTTTTGTACTTTAAAAAATTATTCATAGTTTCATCATAGACTACAATGTATAGTGGATCAATATTTTTGGCGAAATTCCAAAATCAAACTTCTTGTACAAATATGTACATGTAACCACCCTCTTCTAAGCAAGTACAATTATGTCAATTATTCAGGATCCATATATGCCCAAATATTGCAGGTTTTTAATTGGAAAAAGATTATTCACAGTTTTTTCATATACTCCAATGTACAGTAGATCAACATTTTCGGCGAAATTCCAAAATCAAATTTCTTGTACACATGTGCACTGGACAACACCCCATGCTAATTGAGTACATTTATATCAGTTATCAAATGTCTATAGATGAACAGATATTGCTAGTTTTGTATTGAAAAATACGCGTTCATAGTTTTCTCATAGACTATCATGTACAATGAATATTATCGATGAAATCTAAAAATTTAATTATTTGTACACACATGCACTTTTTACCTGCCACTTCAAGCAATGTACATTTACATGAATTATCACACACATATAAATGTAGAAATATAGCTTGTTTTTATGTGAAAAATGTTAATAGTTTGCCCAATAGACTCCCGTGTATTATGATTTGATATTTTTGGACGAAGCACTATATCGGCCACATTTTGCCTTCCCTTGTGGGTGACTTCAAAATCAAAGTAAGTCAAAAGGGGACTTGAACACATTGCGGGTTTGTTTGGGGGGTATTTGAAAAAAATCTGGGACCTTTTTTGGAATCCCCCCACAGAGGTGTTTGTGAACGCAGCCTTACGCCAGAGACATCTGAGCTGAGTTGACTGCCGTGCAGCGTCACGCGTTCATCGTGAATTGTACATGGTTATTAAAAATGCGATTCTATGAAGTTCAAGATTCTATGAAAGGAAGTTCGAGTCTTTGTTTCTTCTCTCCCTAGGTAGGTCACGTGAACGTACCAAATTAAAAGTTTACCTGCACGGAAAAGAACATCGGCTACAGTTTTGAAAAATAACTATGCTGAACCATCTTCGCAATTCCCGGTACCCAATAAAATATTGAATCACATGCACAGGAGTTCTTGTATTTGTTTTTCTCACGAACAACAAAGTCTATCGGCACGTCTAGCGATAGGGTTTACCTAGCTGCAGCTCGAGGTTTTGCCTGGCTATTTGGGTCGGACGGCAAAACTGGTTTTGCCGTCCAACCCAAATACCCAGGCAAAACCTCGAGCTACTGTACTGCAGCGAGGGTTTACCGTGAACCCGGATAACGAAACCGGTTGCATTTTCTTTCGCGCCATAAATTTTAGACTCATTTTTCGATGTCCACACGTCAAAATGATCGTCCACGGAATGTATTGGCTGCCAACACTTACCTTGATAAGACAGCTCAGACACAAATGTCAAATATGAAATATATTACGGAGACTTAAAACACTTGTAACAACGTCAAAACGTGACTTGCTATGATACGCAGCGCAAGCTGAATGTAAAAAAATACATTCTGTCAGGGACTGTCCCTTCCCCATTTTTAGAGATTTTTTCTGATGCAATACGCGTGTGAGTCAACATCGCGCGATTCCACTATGGAAATCCCCGGATAAAAATAGATTCACTCGGAGGCTTTTGTATGACAACGAGGTCAAGATGACAACGGATTCAAAAAGATATTAAGCGATGAACGTTCCAGGTATTGCAAGCACAGAATTTAGGCAGCTGTCTTAATTATGGTCTTGGTGGAATTCGTCCAAATCACCCGGAAGTTAAAATTTTAGCGGGTCACTCTTTCCCTATATATGAGTGTGTGAGTGCGATTTAACCCATGGTATGTGAAATATTAAAGAGTAATAGCTCAACATTGTCCAGCAGATGGTAATTTTTGTCCCAAAATATCTGATAAACTGTCCAAATATTAATGAAGGAGAGTCGATGATAGTATATTTCATAAGATACATAGATAATGTAAATGATCTGGCAATACAGCAACCCACTCTACAAAATGCATTGCTTCACCTCGCTTAACCATTTTAGATTCCGTTGTTTCGGTTTTGTTTTTTTTTGGGGGGGGGTTTGTTTTTTTGCTGTTGCAGTGGCAGTTTTTCAGTTTTCAGAAGTTTTTAAAGTTTCAGATGTTTTTCGCCGACAAATGACGGACTTTAGCATCGACTCCAAGAGGAAAAGACCGCAGGGGTCTATGATTGTACAGAGGTTACTCTCGGTGTGAAAAGACCGCGGTATACTACTGTAAAGACTACGGTATACCGGCTGTGAAATATTTCTGCAATAAAACATGTTTGCAATTAATCTTAAAGAGGCACTCCCATTTGGTAACATTTTTAAAACACATTTTAATGCCAACGGTCGATATTTGACCTTGCGACTGCGCGCGGATCGCGAGATATCGATAAAAAACATGTCATTTCCCGAGCGTATTTTTCACATCCCGAAGTTTTACGATCGTTTCTGATTATGACGCGAAACCCTCCGAAGGTTTGTTGTTGTTCTGATTGACGATATTCTAGGGAGTCCATAATAAGTTCGAACGACGCAATTTTACCTCCCACTGCGAAGACTTTATATACAGCATTATGCCTTTACCACAGGTCAGTTTTTGAAAAACTTCTTCTTAGCTTCGTCGTTGTCATTATTCTAAATCAGTTGTATTATATTTTTAACCAATACCACATAAACATAAGTTTTTACGTGTTAAATATTAGCCACCTCCGATGACTACATTTTGTCGTCTGCCACACAGTACGTGTGGTTCGCCGCGCGCGTGGTATGCGTCTATGCATACCACGCGGTGGCCGCTATGTATCAACCGCACGTAATTGGGCTAGTCACCTTTGCGAATTCTGGTGGAATCAGCAAAAATTGTTTTTCGTTTTATCACAAAGTCAGGAAGACTCAGCTTTCTCCCAGGGGGCATGACCGATCACCGAGGCAAGTGGTACTGTGGCGTACAGCAGCGTCAGTGTAGACTCGTACTCCATAGCTTAGTTGAAAATGGCCCCAGTGCCGAACGTTCGATGTTCGGAAGCTGAATTTAGGTGGGCCACCGGAATTCAAACTTTTACTTTTTTGAAGACATGTTTTTATCGATATCTCGCGATCCGCGCGCAGTCGCCACGTCAAATATCGACCGTTGGCACTACAAAAATGTGTTTTAAAAATGTTACCAAATGGGAGTGCCACTTTAAGCTGTTCAAAGCCAATATAGCAAAATTTCATGTTTTTTAATCCTCTGTTCTTTGACACATTTTTAAAGTCAGACTTTTTAAGAAACGTAAAAGAAATTTAAAAATCCGACATTTTAGTCGGAAGTTTATGTATTTTACACAAACACATTTCCTAACACGTCTAATGAGAAACAGCACTGTCGTAGGAAATGTAAAAATATAATTTGGAGTGTCAACCATTTTCATGCTATTTTCCAAGCTTTGAAAATTATCCAAACTTGTACGATGCTGGCAAAACATGGCAATTAAGAAATTTACATGAGCAAAGGTGTTAATTCCATACGGATGAAAATTTATATCACATCACATCAGTTCTTTTCAGAGACATCAATATTTAGCGCATTAATCTTGCCATTACCATGATCAGTTGAGACTTGTGTTATTTTCCGCGCAGATGAAAGGAGCATAATTAAAAACAAAATAAATTACAACTATGGAAGGCGAAAACAACCCATCTTACTTGCCATACTGTAAGAAAAAAAGCTCTAAGGCAAAAAAAAATGATTTGTTTCTGGTCACCGCCCACTGCACTTCAAAGTGTGCGCGTCAACTCTTTATTTCCTGTTTTTCATTTGACCCTATAGATGGAAAAAAAGGGAAAAGTATCTCAATTTCACCTAAAAATTAAAAAAAAAATGAAAAAATCGCGTCGCAGCGTCATTTTTGCCACATGTCAATGACCAGAAACAAATCTATTGTTTTTTGTTTTGGCCTTAAGCAGGCCACACATGTCCACTCTTCAACACCAGGGGTTGCTGTTATTTTGAGCAACCATGACTGTGATGTCGATCGACTGTAGAATCTAACCTGGTCAAAAAAGCATGCATGTAGCTGACGCATGGTGCAACCACAGGGTCCTCGATCTCCGATGATGATGATGATGATGATGACGATGATAATGGTGATGATGATGATTAAATATTTAAAAAATGGAGAAAATAAAAATATATTTGGACTAAGTAAATTTGTTGTTGTTGTTATTATTGTTGTTGTTGTAGTTGATAGTATTTGCAGAAAAGAACAAAGTATGTGCTGCAAAATTCAATACAACCTAATTATACACATGCGCTGCAAAAATATAATTAGGGTGTATTGAATTTTGCAGTGCATGTGTATAATTAGTCTGTATTGAATATTTCAGCGCAGACTTTGTTCTTTTCTGCAAATAGTATCAACAACAACAACTACTATAATAATAATAATAATAACAACAAATTTACGAAGTCTAAATATATTTTTATTTTCATTATCTAAATATTTAATCATCATCATCATCATCATCATCATCGGAGATCGAGTACCCTGTGGTGCAACCATTGCATTTGCAAATGGGATACAAATCTGAACTATCAGTTCCGAGTTCAACATGAAACAAACGTGTCAATATTTGTGACGTAGAGGTAGAGGTTGTGTACGCTGCTAGTTCCATATTACATCGGTGTATCATTAAATGGAGAGCAACTCGTCATCAACGATAAGATATAGTGTGGATTTCACAACCAAGTTTTTGCCAGACACAATAATACTCTAGAAATGTGAAACGCACCCTACAATCCTAAAATATTTTGAGCTAGTTGTCCCTTCAAAGATTAATAATGACGGCTCCCTTACAACAATCACGCTCTCGGGTTATCTGTTTGTTCGTCACATCCAATATATTGGCGTCGATGGTGTCTGTTATGAGGACCATTTCTGTGTAGCACCTAGGTACATCTCTGCTCTTATGACGCCAAACCTCATAATTATAAGTTGGCCATTCGTCTTCGGCCTATCATATGGATTCTTCGTGAAAAGCAATGATATATATACCATGATGTTTTGCTTAACCCTTTGAGTGCCAAAGTCAACTTTTGTTGCCTTTACAGAATATGACAAAGCCAGCATCTTTTGTCAGATCTAGACAAGTTTTTTCAGATTTTTCCCAAAATTTTGATCAAAAACTGCAGCCTTTGAAATGTTATGTCCATTTGGTCCAATATTATCAAAAAAATTACAGCAAAATTCACAAACATTGGTGTTACACTGAAATTTTGGTGAGAAAATTACAGCACTCAAAGGCTTAAACATTTCTAAGGATGTTGTTTGTTTGATTTATTCAAATTGTGACTGGTCGAATATTATTTTTTGCTTAAACGGTCTTGGCGCGAAAATTAAAACTCAGCCTGGCGACAGTGATCAACCGTAAGTCACCAGTATCAATGCATAGGGAAGTTTTCGTGCTTTCTGGGGCTGTTCATCATTATCAACAGACTGTTGTTAAATTCAACACAATTGGAAGTATTGTTATGAAGCATGACAGAAAGCAGGGGGATTTCTTCGCTCAGTTTTTGCTGCCTCATGTATTGTTAGAGTTTTAATTGAAAACGAAACTGATCTGAAACGTGGGTTCACGTGTTCATACACGTGAGCTAATGTGGTACCGATGGCTATGTGGGTGTGTTTGTCTGTCTGTCCGCCTGTCTGTCTCTCGGCGCGAATATCTATATTTAATGAACTTTACGAATTAGTAATATTTCACAGGAGGGGACTTGACCACAGCTCCTCCGTCACCAAAACTGATTAAAGTGCTAATGATAACACAATTAGACGATAAGTTTAGTAGTGATAATATTTTACATTTTCACATCAGCTATTTCATGAGTTTTTACAATTTTACATTTTGATATATAAAACTTGAACGACGACCAAAAGCAGGTAAACTTGTTATATCAAGTGATGATATAATGATATGACTGCAGTGAAAGAAACTTGGCGTTTTCATTTCAGCTCATTACTAATTTGTATAATTATGGTTATTTTCAATTGAAGCCATCCACGATGAATATTAGTAGTGATGTTTATCATAAAAGTAATGAAATTGCAAACTTGTGGCAACAATGATAGAGAAAAGTGTTAAGTAACAGACAACTGCAAAATATACTGAAACACAGTAGAACTTTCAGTTCATATCTGGTCACGTGTATATACAGTCTGTATTAGACGGCAAAGTGGAAGGATAATTTTGAACAGTGGGTGTTTTTCTCAGCAGGTTAATCAACGTTTAACGTGAGGAAGTTTTTTGTTTGTGGTGGGTTTTTTTTGTCGGTAGATATTTTGTGTTTGTATGAAATTGTTGAATGATCGCAACTCCCTCGTATGGTGTTGTCAGTGACAGATCAACACATATGCAAGATAATTTGAGATAAAAACGGGCACTTTAATTGAAAACAATTCTTTTTTGTGATGCTGTCCTAGATTTTTCCTGTAATAATCATCAGAGAAACAAGCTGAACCCTGGTAAGCATCTAATCCATTTTAAAAACAAAGACAATTTACATATCAAGTACATGTATTACGAGCACTTTGTACATGCTGTCAGCAACACGTTATCAAATTTACTGATTAATAATTACTGTTTTTGACAAGAACATAAGCAGATTCAGTGTTTAACCATTTTACCAGAAACTTTGAACAACTCTTTAGTGGCTCGGGAATATGTGACTGTCTTGTTATTACAACCGCTCCATGAACAAACTTGATTTGGTGCTTACAAGCATACTCTCCTACTGTTTATTAGAAGTAGGGTCAAACGAGGGGTGACCAGGTCACTCAATGTGTTTGTGTGCTTTAATCAAGAGAATGAGAACACAGAGGTGATGCAATCTTCGGTTGGTAAAGTAACAACATGAAGTAGTTTTCACTATAGACACTTTTTCTCCATCAAGATTTGTCAGTTGAAAAAAGAAAAGGAATGCATTCTCATCCAAAGTGTTTATAACAATACATATAAAAATACCGCAATTATACGGTGTCGCTCAAATTTGATCAGAATTGGTACATACCAAAGATCAACAATAAGTGTTATTTCTATCTGTTCAGTGCAGGAAAATTATACGTTGATGTTATGACAATTTCTGCACAGTACAACCAGAAAAACAACAAGAAATATTTAAACCAGAAAATTAAGAATGACAAGAGTAAATAAGGTCTGAAGCTTTAGGTACTGCAGGTCAACTTTAGCAACATGCATAGCAGAGAATCTTTCAACCATGGATGTACAAAAATAGGCATCCATGGTTTCAGCAGATCTGTTAATATGTCACAGTTCATAAACAATGACAGGAAATGACCAATTAGCTGTTTCAGTTACTGCTACCACTCCCAAACATAATAGGTACCCTGCATACAAATAGGTTAAAGGTCAAAATCCTCTTATTCAGATGTGTGGGCTGATTCAGTTCACTGCCACCACTCCTGCACACTTGCAGTATTTCCCTTTTTCTTACCTCATTTGCACATTTTTGACACCGATGTGTTCATTTGAACAAATTCACATCTCAACCCCTACATCTACCTGTACACTAAATACTGAGATGGTAGCTTTGGCAGTATGGGAGCCTTTGTGTGTGACGGACATACATCCGCACATACATACCCACAAATACACAGACATACAGACGCCACTCAGACTCATCATATAAGCTCTTTTTGGTATTTATATATAAAACCAAATATGAGCTAAAAATGACACCAGACATCTGAAAGCGTAAGTTTTACTACAGATCAAAGTTTATTGTTTTTAGTAAGATGTTTATGTTATTTCAGCCACACAGGTGCCCATGAGACGCACTTGCCCTAGTAAAACACCATATACAATATGGTAATGAGTCATTCACACCCGAGGAAACTCTGGGAGCAGAGATTCTATCTGAAAGACTCCCATCAGTACAATATATTTGGAGTGTCATTGGTATTGATCTGTCTTTCATCACATTCAACATATATAATAAATTGCCATCGATAAATATTGTAAAATAGTCTTAAATAGTCCAGGCCTTTGAACACTGAGCTTCATCAAAGGTGGGTCAACCTCAATGTAAATATTCTCCTCTGTCACCATGTCATCAATATTCATTTTGAAAAAAGTCTTGGAAAGTTCATTGATTTCAGTAAAATATTATTTCACCAGACATGAAAGGAGAAAAATAGAAACGACTTATAAATACATGTCAAGAACGTCACAAAAAAAGTAAATCATTGCATTAAAATATTTCTTCTTTATAATTAAGGAAGAAATAGAAACATTGTTACCGTACTCGTCCGAGTATAAGCCCCTGCTCGTGTATAAGCCCCCCTACTGATTTTTTTTGAGGATTTTAGAAAATGCATTACATCCGTGTTAAGCCCCTACTCTAGTGTAACTCAAATACAGAAAGGTTAGGAGAGTATATTTGGTCATTTAACTTGGTAAAATTATTAAAAGATGTTAAAACAATGGGAAACTGGAGTTCCCTTGACAGCATTGTAAGGAAAATGACACATATTTCAAGTACTTTCTTGATTCTGTGACCCTGCTCACCCCCCTTCGCCTAAATAGAATAGTCTCACTCACGTCCGCTATTGTTTATTTTCATTCACGGCCATGATGTTTTCATGCTTGAAACATGCAGTTTCTTTTGTTTGAAGCAATTATCCTTTCATTTGTGAAGACTTTTCCTGGTGACTATTACAATTTTCACTGCTATGTTGTTGTTTTCACAAGATGTAGACAGTTTGACACTGGAATATTGAGTTGCCTTTCCGTGTAGGCATGCCTGTTCATTACTGTTGATCAGCAGCATACATGACTTCTTTGTTTCAAGTTTGGTTTTTTTTTCAACTCTGAAATTTTACCAAAATGTCACTTCTGTATTCAGAGATTGTACAATCAATTTCTTTGGATGTGTAAGGCGATTTTGAAAGCGATAGAAATATCGAGTGGTGTTGAAAAAACCGTGCATAAAATTAGCATAAATTAAGCGTCCATGCCAGATAACATGGGGTTGCTCGAGTATAAGCCCCTCCCCTAGTTTTACTGCTGTTTAGTGTTGCCGAACCGGGGGCTTATACTCGGACGAGTACGGTATATGTATCCACTCAGGTGCGACCATACATGCTGCCTTCAGATGTCATCTCATTTCATACCAAAATAGATTAGCACTGTGAACTGCAAATATCAACAGCACTTCTTTCAGTTTGTGCAAACATGTAGTGGTTCGTGTTGAACCATTGGCATTATAGGAACTAGACATACAGTCTAAACTGAGGAGTTGCACACGCCGTCAAGTTTAACTATCCTACTGCGGTAATACCAGCCGATCACAAAGAAAACAACTCTGCAAAAGTTGAAACATTGTCTGGGAGGAGGTGAGATGTAGTCAAAGCAACATCATCAGACCGCACAAATACCACTTGCAAATGATGCGTTCCGAGCTGGGTGTGCGTGGATGTATGGTGTTGTTTTGACTACTCATGACAAGGCAGGCAATGTTCCAACTGTGTACAGGCAAAGTTTCAACTTTCTCAGAGTTGATTTCTTGACTGATATTGCCGCCTCGACAACAATTACACCTGACAGTGTTGGCAACTCCTCAACTTACATAGTTTGTCTAGTTCCCGTACTGCAAACAGTTCAACACAAACCACTGTAGTTAAGATGCTGATAAACTTGAAACGTCATCAAGAATTCACAAACTCCATGATCACTTTGGCACTTTTGTACGGTCTCTCTATGGCGATGGAGTGACCACACCTGTCCAACACATCAACACGGTCAAGATTCTTCAGCTTTTCTTTGATGATGTCCAGACTTGATATGTCCAACAACTGAAATTACGATATAATAATGGACAAGGTGGAGAATGTTACAGTGCAAAATTTGTGTGACAAGACAGAAATATTATCAAGCTACCACTACCTTGTTTCTGAAACATTTAGAGCAAAGAATACATTTATTTACCAGATTTAAAACCTATGATAATTTTTTGTACTATTCAGTATCATGATTTTATACATATTTTTTTGTATCAGGTGAAACAAAGTCAAGTCCACTAATTTTACATTATGGTACGTTATAGATTTCATCAGTATTCCATGACATAGTTATAAACAGCCTTGCTTTTACAAGTTTAAAGGCGGAGCCTCCCTTTAAAAGGACACCAAGCTATGGCGGCGTTCATTGTGTAAGTGGACACCAAACAGGCAACACAAGGGCACACACTCCAGAAAATGCCACTTTTTAGTTTTCCCCGGCCGCAAAAACACAGACAGACTGCCAAGCGGTCAGTGCTAAGTTGCTGCCGATCGAACTCTGTGGTTATATTCAAAGTCTAACGCAACTGGAAGACAATTTTTTAGGAAATTCAAGCGTTTGTGGTGGGGAATCAATGACCATTGGCGATTTGAACCAACCGTCAATCAAAAGCTTGCATAAACTCTGTTTGCAGGATTAGCAAAATGTGACAAAAGGTTGAGATCAGTTTGTGTAATTAATGTTATAGAAATCAAACATCGTACTGGCCAGGTGTTTGACTGGGAGGAGAACTCCACTAATGCGAGAACCTGGGATTGAAAAGTGCGGCTTTAAGTTAAGTACAAAATGTTTACGCTTGCAAAGCTCTTCACTCAATCATAGATTATCATTGGGACTTACACAAAACAAGAATTTAACGAAGGAACTCTAAGGATTCACCAAATTTACCTTCCCAAAACTTTCTTAGGGATCAAATAATGTTTTTTCCATACCCAATCAAATTCACCCCAAACAACTTGTGTTGGAGTCTTGATATCACAGAGTCTTGCCTGCAGTGCAGTTTTGGAGTCTTCTTTGTTCATTTCTTGCAACACTGAAAAGTAAAATGTACATGCATTGTACATGTGGAAACACACTTGTTTTTATTCCAAGACATTACATGCATGAAGTGTGCGGGAACTCTCACAATGTCATCAATGCAATGAAGTATATGTGTCACAGGAGTGAAAACAGCATACTGAACTGATCTTGGGTTGTCTCTATACTGCTTGCACAGTTTGCCATACAGCTGAAAATGACTAATATTCAATCTTTGAACATTTGATGAGTGATTAGAATGAGACATGTGAAAATGATGTGTTGCAAATTATTTACAGGGCAAGATTTCACACCCTGAGTACAAACTGCTCCAAGGCCATGGCATACACTGTTTGCAAAGAAGGATAAGCACACATGTTGTTTCAATGATGTTGTGTGGCAATTGTGCTGACCTTTTGCGACAATTGCTACATGAGTAAAATTTCAGAGAAATGTCTCTTTTTGGAACATATATACAACACTTTATGAACATGTCTTTGCCATGTGTCTAAGGTGCTTTCATGCATATTCAAAGGTATTAGGTTTTGGTCCTGTATCTATGCAAGACAGATACGTTGATTCAGGATATGCCACCATCACATTGTCATACTTCTAATAGCAGCATATTTTACAGTCAAATTAACATTTTACGCCAGTGTCCTCTACTTTTCAATAGATTTCTGAACTCTTGAAGTCATTTTTACGAATATACTATTACAGTTGTTTTCTAGACTAACTCTTGAGTCAGAATCATATCAACTTGACTTCAAAGACACTGATTTTCAAACAATTCCATGTACATGCTGTGGAGGAGTCTCCTCTCTAATTTAACATTGTCTATAAATTCTTGCTCATCAATGTCATACAAAGGGTGGTATTTTCAATCAAGGTAAACAAGAATTTCCTTTAGAAAGTTACCACACACGCTGCACTTTGTATTCCCTTGTCCAATTTTATAGGATAGAAAATGATACGCACACAAACAAACAAATTAAAGCGTTCTTACCATGTCTGTAAAATTCATTGTGGGGTCTTCTCAGTTCAGCGATTAGCCTGTAAACCTTTACAATAACCAAAACATGAGACAAAGTCAACAAGCTGAAGATGAATGCTTGCAGTCAGGATGAAGACTTACAATGTAGCAATGATCCATTTTCACAAAATTAATGTATTGTCACAAGTCAATGGTTTCTAGGGTCACAAACCACAGCAGTTGAATGAAACTTCATAAAACGTCAGGAGGATGAAATTTAACACAGAACATGCAATGGAAATTTTCTGGACATACATGTAGGGCATGTGTGAAATGACTGCAATGATGGCAAAAAAGGAAATATGTGATCGATAACCAGCACCTATAAATCATTATGTATTCAGACACTTCTGCTTGTCTTAGTGTGAATGAGACACCATCACAACAGATCTTGGCATTAGACTGACGGATCATTTATATCCTTTTTTGTCCACAGAGTTTCAATGATTCAACTGTCAGGCAAGGCAGAAAGATGTTAATGTTGTTGTGTTTCTATGCAGACAACTTCTGATAACAAAGAGGACATGCAAGATATACTTGATGATGTTACTGGTCGATGTTTTCAATGGTATTGTCTTGTTATTTGCAAATAGTCTAATATTTCAGAAATAAGAGTCAAAAGTAATTTTCAGTTCCATGTTGGTGAATATGTGATTGAATATATTGATAATTACAGATACCTTGTGGTTGTCCTCAATGAGTTTCTGAACCTTTTCGTGTTATCTGATGCATAGTTCAAAGCACCTACTAGCGCCCTAGTTTTTTGCATTTGAAATTCAGAGTTTTAAAAAAACTCGTTTTGAGTCTCACACCAAACGTACAGTGCCTGAGTCACCCCTTTACTGCATTACTTTTGGCAGCTCTAGGTTTGTTTTCATAACAAACAGCTCCACTGTCCCACAGCAGAAGTGTGGGTTCAATGATCTGGAATGTATTATCCACTCACTGATGAGACTTGTTCTGTTACTACGTGAAATATATAATATCTGCCAACTTTTTCAGACGATACACCTACCCAGTTTGGCATCTCACGGCCATTATAGACTATGTATGGCTGGGTTTTTTTAATCTCCTCTGCAGTCACTGGCAGCGGTACCATCTCATCTTTCACCATTTCCTGCCCATATTTACTGACTGTTGGAGACACAATTGCTGTGAAGAAATCAAATACAGGTTTCCTTTCACTTAATCTTCAATGAATCCTTGTGTCTGTCTTGCATTTCAAGCTGTACTTATATGAATATAGTCAGGCTGCATGCATTCAGTACATCTTTTTTGCACTTTTTTCAGGTGCTGTGGTTCAGTGAATACATTGATCACTCGACCAAGAGCTTGCCAAAGAACCTACACTCTAACTATATAAAATTTTGACTGGCCTTTTATCTTCACTTAACAGACATTTTTTTCATCATACGTTTCATAGTAGAGAAAGACAAAAAGTATCTTTTCTTTCACAAGCTACATTTACCATGATGCAAATGCGTAAATAATCGCCAAAAACAACAAAGGGTAGAGTACAGTGACCGCTGACCAAAACATTCTTACTTTGCAAAGTTAATATGATGATATATTTCTCCTTGAAAGCAATCTGGTGACTGACATTTTATGTGGCATATGAGGTGTGGAAGCTACGGGTACAAGTAGAATGTCTGCTCTTACGGCGCTCATTTATCTCTGACTCACCTGCTGGGCAGAACAAGGACACCTTGACCAAATCCTGCGGATACATAGCTGCATAGACTCCTGCCACTCCACCTCCCATCGAAATGCCGAGTATGTGAAATAGAGATTTGTCAAGTCCATAGGCCTGTACAAACTATAGGATCAATGCATTGAATAAACAGAATAAGGAAGAGGAAATGATATTAATAGTGTACTTTATGAATCTTTACATAAACCTTTTAACAATCAAATTTTTTGAAGTATTGCCCTTTTATTTTCTTTAGAGTGTTGGACCACTCTACATGGCATAAGGAGGTGCAAGGGTTCAAGCAGTTATATCAAACTCTTTGCTGATTAGCCACAATACATCTTTGTCACATTATGTCAGTATTGATTGCATGTGACAACTGTTAATCTGCTCTTCCCTCATTTCATTGATCTAATCTTTGTTGGACGAACCAAAGGTCAACCTCTGTCTGTCTATAGGGACTTGTCACTGAGAGACAAGATGTTGCATCACATATTGAGTTCTCAGAGTACCAACAATTGAACAAGCATGCAGTCAACCTGCTCTGATTTGAGGATCAAGCAGGACTGACATGGTGAAGAGCTATATGGCCAACAGTGCAGCTAGACTCAACAGTCATCAAAATCTCTGTGAACGATTTGTGGATACAACTATGACCATTTGAGTACCATGCAAATGGGATCTTCATCATGTGAATTGAATGCAATCATCTGTTGCAGAGTTACAGCAAAATATAATGAAAGTACACAGAGAATAATTTATACACATTCTGCATTACAAAATGCAAAAAAATAATTCAATGCAATGATATATATGAACAGATAATACCATTCATTGCTTTGTCTATATTTCGCTCTCTGTCCTGAAGAATTTTCTGACAGACTTTCACTTATAAGACAGATATTACACATTTTCAGTGACCATAAAAAAACCCAGAACAGCGTTAATTATCTTATGAACATGCAAGTAACTCTTCCTGTGGAATATTTTTAAAAGTTGGCTTGCAAGAAAGAAAACAAAAATTTGAAAAACCTACATGATGAATATTTTTGGCCTGTCCAACGAATGTGTAGTCAGCCTTCATGTCTCTGCTTGTTTTGCCATGGCCTGGCATATCCAAGATAATGACGTGTACATCTGTTGGCAATGCCTGTTACATACAGTAAAAGAAAGAACCATTTTCATTTCCAGTTTTGCCTCTGATCATCCAAAAGAGGGTTTTCCATAATGCTGGTGGGGGACAATAGATTTATTCACAAATAGAGTCATGCATGGGTATATGGATCTTGAGGGGAGTAAAACATTTGACCACAGATTATATAGAACACATTGCTGGTATGAGGAAAAAATTGACTGGCATGCATAAGGCAAATAAATTAACTTGTTGAAAACATTTGTTGTATTTTGGGGGGATAAAACTTAACGCAAAAGCGAGTTAAAAAGATAAAAATAAACAAAAACAAATTACCTTGATCACACGTGCCCACATGTCTTTAGCACCAGAAAATCCATGCAGAAAGAGCATGGTTGGTTTGGAAGATTTCCCCTTTCCCCTCTCAGCATAACAAAAGGTGAAGTCGCCAGCTTTAAGATAGTTTACCCTCAATCCAAGTGAGAACATGAGATACCTGGGCAAGAAAATAATAACAATATTTCAAAGTGAGAATTAGAGTGTCGTATTCCTATACGTCACGAGTACCAATTGTCTGAGTGAGATATTGCACTGTGGTTGCACTCTGCCCTCTAGAGGCTCAGAAAGTCTTTGAATCAATGTAGGAATTTCTGAAAATCTTTTGGTATTGGTCCTATACCAGCATGTGTTACCTGCAATAACATTTTCTTGTATCAGAGAGAACTCTCTTGAATCAGTGCCATGTGACTTCAGCTAAGAGAGCACAGTGGATTGGTTGTACTTTCCGATGGTTTTCAGGAGAGATCGAAGCTCTCTCACCAAGAGTGCAACAAAGATATCATCTTCACAAAATGTTGTTTCATGTTATGAGATTTTTTCTGTCATTATCTCTATGGTGTCAAAGCACTAATATCCATGGCAACTGCGAATTAAAAATTTAAAATTTAAAAACTTTATCTTTTAATGATTCCTTTTTTTAATTTTGCAAAATATGTGTCCTGCATCAGTGTTTATGATAAATTATGTATGTATATACGGTGAACTTTAATTTTGTGGTAGGTGGCAGGATCAAATAGTGGAAGAACTCATTTGCATTGCAAAGATATCAAAAATGCATTATATTTTATCTGATATCAACTTTTGTTCAATTTGAACTAAAAACATACAGTATACCTCTGTATACCTACCGGTATATTCACCTTAAGGTAGTATGCACCCCAAATATGAAAGACTTAAACTTTTGCTCAAACTCTCCTATGTGAAACTTTCAACCATTCTCTTATAGTCTATTACCAAATAAGGAACAAAACTCAGGGGTCAACATGTAAAGTATGGTACCAGAGAAGCAAATTACCTAACATTTACCGATGTTTGAAACTAAAATGGCTGCCATTTGTGCGTTAACTGTATGGGGAAAACTTTAAATTTGATTTTCAAAAAAACTAAGACGGTGAAATTTTTTCTTACTCCAAGAGCTTTAAAATGAGCCCCAATAAGTGGCAGATCAGAAAAAAATTGTGAGAGTTGGAGAGTCCGAATATCTGTCCCCGAGGGGCGGCGCATTCTACCTTAAAG
Source organism: Ptychodera flava (assembly GCA_001465055.1). Classification (NCBI taxonomy): domain Eukaryota; kingdom Metazoa; phylum Hemichordata; class Enteropneusta; family Ptychoderidae; genus Ptychodera; species Ptychodera flava. The sequence goes on from LD527081.1 coordinate 17,796, forward strand.
TGCTTGCAATTTTGAATTATGCAGCCCTCCGCACAGCTGGAGTTCAATGCAACCCACACATGCAAACCACACATGCTAGAACAAACAAAACACATTTACTCAATCAAAACAATGAATACCTAACTACAATGTGCTTCAATGGCGTCGGGGACAATTTTGTCCATCAGCTGAACTATAATCCAGGCCACACTAAGAGCACTTAAAATTCAGTGATTTTCTTGATGGCTTTTGCCTTAGACTCTGACACAAATTGTACATATGTTGAAGGTTTTTGTTTTTACCTGACATAGAAATTGTACAAAATGGCTGGTCTGAAGACAAACAGGATTACATTTGCAATGGCTGTTGATCCAAGGAGACCCAAGACTCCACCAACAATAGCGGTGACTGCAGACACCATTGTATTTTACTTCTGTGGGGAAACAGAATACAAGATAAACAACACCTAAAAGTTTGATCAGAACTTATGAAAACTCATCTTGCGATGACAAACTTTCATTTTCAGAATGAAACAGTTCTCTGAGGACAAACAACCTTGGTACTGATTGAGCCATACAGTTCTGTACTTACACTATTTTACATTATGATGTTCTACATACAGAAGGGGACATATTTCATAAGACACCATTCAGTGCATTGATAAAATTTGATGTTAGTCTAAATGCATGTAGGATAATGGATGTATACAATTAAAGCAAATGAAGACAAATTGGAAAGTAAACCTCTTCACTTGAAAAAGCAGTAGTTGTACAACACTACATGCTCAGCTAGCTATCATTTTCATCGTTAGGGGCAATAGCAACTTTTAAGAATGAACTGTTTAATCAGTATCTAGGTCAGACAGTGTTTGTTCTTATTATTTTACCATATCATATCCGTTGATGATATAGTTATATAATAAAGTATTATTATACATATATTATGTATATTATGTAAAGTTATATATATATAGATATATAGATATATAGATAGAGATTATATATATATATATATATATATATATATATATATATATATATATATATATATATATATATATATTAACAAGGGCCGTACATACACGAACACTGAAGAAACTACGCTTACACTTTGGAAACCCTAGATATAAATCACAAATCAAATTGCATTACGACCCTTCTTGCTGACAGAACAAACGAGAGTCGATCTCACTTGTACCGGCTATGCTGATACAGACTTTGTTTCTGACAGCAAGCATTGTGCTATATTATAGGTTTGCTGCTGTTTTTGTGTGACTCTGATCACGGTCACCCTACAAAACCGTGCACTGATCATGGAGGTAAAAAGCTAACTTGTTGCATAAGGACTTGGAGGACCAACGAGCAAAAGCTCCTCTGCCTCAATCCACGCATAAGATAGCCGTTTCTAGCTCCATGGCATGGTCCAAACAACGGACAAGAAAGACGGGCCCTAGCTGCAGTACAGTAGCTCGAGGCTAGGTCTGGTTTTGCCGTCCGACCCAAATACCCAGGCAAAACCTCGAGCTACTGTACTGCAGCTAGACGGGCCCTAGCCTGCGTTAGCCCTGCGTACAGGTCTATGTGTTCCCGGCGTTATACGGCCTCCACTGTGGTGGAGGTCATATAACGCCGGGAACACACAGACATGTAGGCAGGGCTAAGCCTGCGTAAGCCCTGTACTGTACAGTATAACTCCAAGTACAGTATTTGCAGCTGAAACGACTGTGCTTCGTTTAGGAAAACTAAATTAGTAGTTCACATACCGCACACAACGTCAACGGCTGATCTCGTTCTAGGACAAGGTGGTCGGGCCGGTACCGGTGACATGTATGACACACAATGACCTTCGCACACAGTTTTGAAAAGTCTGTCAACCCCTCGTCGCCATGAGCCGGTAAGGGCAAAGTTGTTCTCAGAATGGTCGTAGCTGGCGCATTTCTAAAGCTTATTGTTGTGCATGTGACCGCTCACACTGGCTGATAGACTCGGCAACGTAGCTTTTTATCGCATTTTGGTGTAATATGTCTTTGTCTTATAAATTCACCCATGGCCACAGATAAGCATATTTGTTCTCACCGCAAATTTCAGCGCAAACTTGATGAGTTCGCATGTCAGCGCAGCGCTGAGTATCGGTTTAGTTCCTCAGAGACTTAAGCTTGAATGCAAAAACATTTCTCCACCCCTTATGAGTCGGAAGATAGCAAATTTGAGGCAAAAATCATGGTCGCTTGACTAATTTCAACCAGAATATGCACTTTTCTGAGGTGATAAAATATCAAGAATTTATCATATTGAATACTTGCCTTTCTATTTAAATCATGAAAAGTTTTCTGTACGTATATACACACAAAACCACAAAAGGCAACCGACACAGGGGATAACCTTGCAAGGCTGGTCAGCTTATTTTAAATAACGAAACATGCGTATGCATTACTGTTTACATACTTCCATTACTTTTATTGCTTTAACATAGTAACTTTACCTTGCAAAAACAGAAAAATGTTTTTTTTGAACGGAGAAAAAGTTAACGTTGTATAGTATTATAAGTATTTGGGTGTTCTGTTTTCCTGTAGGCTGTGTAACCTCCACTAATGTAATAATCTCCATAAATGTAACATCTACCATAATCGTAATAAAATGCACCCATAAATGTAATATCGCCCATAAATGTAACAAAAATCAACCATAAATGTAATAAAAACACCAACCACAAGTGTAATAAATGGTAACCATAAATGTAATACAAAAATCACCCATAAATGTAATACTTGTCAACCATAAATGTAATAAATCTATTTTGTCGTTGCAATTGAGGAATTAGCCCTTAAATATTGATCTATGTAATAAGGAAAGCAACTCCACACATTATTCAATTCTAAATTGTTTGCGTTTAGTGTGTTTTGCATATTTGAAAGTGTATTTTACGTTTCCCTGTTTTGTGTACAGAACTGACTGGCCATGGCTAGACACAGCTGTAATCTGAGTGTAAGTGCAGTCTCTACTCCAGAGTGGGGAAGACTGTATAACACAACGATCCTTTAACGCCGTTTTTTCGAAAATTGCCGTACTTTCTTAATCAATCTCCTCAAATTCGTCTTCCTTGGATAAATTGTGTGGAATAATCGATAGATTGTCTGTATTCCTATGTTGTCCCACTTGAAGTTTGTTCCTTCACTAGGGATGCCAGGATGTCTAATTTTGTTTTACTGTGTTCAAGGTAGTGTTCGTATTGTTTTTTACTAGATTGAAATATATGTTCTCGTCAACATGTTTTTTGTCGTAAGTTTCTGTTATAAGGTTTTATATTTCTCTGTTATTTGTTCTGAGTCATCTGTCATAAACTTTGTGTGGTATCACTGGTTGACGAGTTATTTTGACGCTTCCTTATTATGTAATTATCAGTGTCTAGAACTGCTGTTCCACTTCCATTATCTAACGGTTTGATTAGTACCTTGCCGTTTTCTGATAGCGTTCTCAAAGTATTCTATTCTGTGTGTTTGAAAGGAAACCTAGTTTCAGGAAAGTATGCAATAACATTACACTAGTCTTACTAAAGTTATTATTTACTCAGGGCATTGATAAACAAATGATCACATATGCAAGTTCAAGTTTATTACATTTATGGTTGAGTTTTATTACATTTATGGTTAATTTGTTTATTACATTTGTGGTTGCGGGTTGTTACATTAATGGTTGACTATTTTATTACATTTGTGGTTGATATTACATTTGTGGAGATTATTACATTTGTGGAGGTTACAGGCTGCTGTGGACAATGTCTACAAAAACTCTTGCACAACAAGCAAGAAAAGTAATTATGGGTATTATTAGAGCAGGTAACAAGACAGGTCGTTTTACATATGATACTTTTTTCAAGATTTTTGATTCAATGGTGTTGCCAATACTGACCTATGGCTAAGAAGTATTGGGATATGCAAAATATGATTATCTTGAAAGAATCCAGTGGTGTTTCAGGTAATACCCCAAATGTTGCAGTGTTGGGCGAGTGTGGCAGATTTCCAGTTTACTTGTATACAGCCAAAAAATATGTTAAATATTGGTGTAAACGTTTAAAAATTCCAGAAAACTGCTATCCAAGGAAGTGTTATGAAATGCTCTATCACATTAATAAATCTGTTGTCAAGTCGAAGCCCACACGGATACACCACGTCAAAAACTTACTGTGTCTCTGTAATTTGCAAGAAGTATGGGAGCAACAAGAAGTTCCCGATGAGAATAGCTTCATATGTACTTTTGTAGAGATTTTAAAGAATTATTTGCATGACAATTGGTACAGTGAAATTTGTAGCCTTAATAAACTTTTTTGTTATCGAGAACTTAAGTGTTAACTTACACCAGAAAAATATCTTTCTGTCGTCAAAATTAATGTACACACGTCTATGTTAGCTCGATTGAGATGTTCTTCTCACTATTTACGTATTGAGACGGACAGAAAATTGAAAAATGATGCAAATGAAAGAGTATGTCTGCTATGTGATAGAAATAAAGTCGAAAATGAATATCATTTTGTTTTACTTTGTACTTTTTTGATAACTTGAGGATGAAGTATATTCCTCGTTAATATTTCAGTCCACCAACAGAAAGAAAATTTATTTCTCTGATGACATCTGATAATCCAAATATAATGTAACGTCTAGCCGCTTTCACTTTTCACGCTATGAAAGTGAGAAAGGAGATAAATGATAATCAATTATTTTGAGTGTTTGTAAATATCATTTCCCTGTCAATTTTTGTATATTGATGCTAACTATGTTAAGTATGTTTGGCCAATGGCCTTGAACTACTGAATAGAGACCAACAACAACGAATAGTAACATTCAATCCGTGGCGACGATTTAATTGTTCAATATTTGAGCCTCACATCAAAAGGAAACACAAAAAGATGGCATCTTACTTGTCGAACGAGTCGGTGGACTAAAAATTGCACAATGTTGACACTTTAAAATTCGCATCGAAGACCAATATATCAGCAAATGTTTGTACGGATTACCCTTGTCTAAATGATATGACAATGTGTAAATGACAAAATCAAAATGTAAACAAATAGATACACTTGTGAACCGTTTGAATCAATTTCCTGCATTGTATTGTAATTGTAAATAATTTAAAATGTCGCTCGACAAGTGTGCGTTTGTTACCAACAGTTGTGCTATTTAACCCTTGAGTAGTGCTCCCTTCAGTGTTACCTATCATGTTATAACTTTGTCAGTACCAGTGAATTTTGTGACGTCATCCCACCAGATTATGACTGAAAGTGTATCCGATTATTCAGCATTGTGGGACAAGATGTTTTCCACATCAACAAATTCAATGGCATCTCCAAAACAATATAAAATAATTGCAATAATGCACCCCATCGCGGTCTTTGCACTCCATAATGTACTAGTACATTATGTCGTGCACAGTTCACCTTGAACCATTATGGGCCGGGAGGGAGTACATTATCACTTAATTTTATTCATGTCTCTGTCTTTAGGGCTGTGTACACCACCGCGTTTCCCACGTTTGCATACGATGATAATATACGCATTTGATTTTTCTCCTTTTATCCTTTGCAAAGCTGAGGTAGGCTGACATCAAATTTCGACATTTTAACAGGTCAGACATGGTTCATTTCGTAGCGATAGTGCCATAGTCTTCTGTCGAAGGAGGGGCTGCATTTATAGGAGCCGACGAACACTTGTCATTAATCAAAGGATCAAGTGGTTCCAACTTCTCACCAATGCAGTCCTGCACTTGGAGCGCACTGAAATATGTGAAAGAAAACAAAGCGAGGTTAAACGGTCGATAAGACGGTAGAGGCGGCTAAGGAAACCATCCGATAAGTTGATGTCAAATCGAAAATAATTTGTAATCAAGTAAGACGACATTGCTTCGTTCAACTGCGTCCGACACTTGGTGGCGTTTTCTACTTTGATTCCGATATGACTAGAAATTCGAACTTACCCGACCAGGAAGAATGCTATAAGAATCGTAAACGCAAACACAAGATAAACTGCATTCGGCATAAACTCCACAGTTGATGAATATATGTTGTTGTACACTAGAGGCGATATACTCTGGGCAATTCCTTGTACTCCGCAGAAGAAAGAAAACATCACGCCTATGGAAAGACAGGTAGTAATACATGTTCATAAGTTACAAAAATTATACATCTCTCTCTCTCTCTCTCTCTCTCTCTCTCTCTCAGTACTTAAAAAGGTGGACTAATAAATTATTGCACTTGTACTTTTGTAATTTAGAAACTTGTAAGTTTGATTTTAGAATCCGATTTACGTTACGCTTTAGAGGCCTGGTCGATTGTCCTACAATGTATGCCTGTGTCAAGCATCAATGATCTAACAGAAGAGGTTGCAAATCGAAGCTTACAATAAAATTTCTTCAAAACACTGACGTGTCTCTATACGCACTATCGATGGAGCCCTTCATGCTATCTGGTGAAATGCATTGGAAACGCAGTGGATAGTTTGCAAATTTTTGGATGAAGTTCAGGAAGGAACATGCATGGCATTTTTTATCATCATGGTGAACAGTCTTCAAGCACTGAAAGGCTATAACGATTATAGGCACTGGCATAAAGACACATTTGTTGTTTTACAGTTCATTTTGCACTATTACAATGTGAAACATTTCACCAAAGTCCCTCCACTCACTGATTAGCACAGCTAAATGACTGGTGAGACGTCTTCAAGACATATCAGATGAAAGGCACTTGGTTTTTCGAATGTCCATAGTTGGTTATGTGGCTTGACAATTCAGTTGAGCATGAATGACGTCACAAAATGAAAGAAGAATGCTTATTGACATTCGTACAAGTTGCTCCCAAGGACTATTTGTCAAACTTTCATAATCATTAGGTGCATTTTGGAGATTGTTACTTTGTAATTCGCGTTTGACTTTCTTGCATCCGTTCCAGGGGGAGGTAAGAATGATCAACGCGTTACCAAGAAACTGAAATCACGCGGGGTAGAGTATCGTGCTGAAATGGAGGAATAGACTGTTCTTCTGGTTGAAGACACGCTGGAAATGCAGCGCCAGCGCGACACTGGTAAATATATTACATTGAACTGCAAAACTTTACAGTGGCACAATTATGTAATTACTTTTTGAGAAAAAAAGGCAGACATACCCAGAAAAACATTTTACTTTTTGGTCGAATACCGTTCTAAATACCTTAATTGTGAAGACATGTAAAATGCAAATGTGGGGTTCTGGGTCATGCTAGAGTTATACGCAGGAGTCACAGGTCGTGCTAGATCAAACGCAGGGGTCAAAAACTTACATTTCTTCAAAAGCTTGGTCAAAAGTTAGCCTATAGGCTACATGAGGCGAAAGGGAAGGAGTACCAAAATTATGTAGATAGGTATATGTGTTAACGCTTCTGAGGCGTAGTTCTCGTCACGGCGTTTCATTTCTGTTCAATTTATTGACAGTCACATCAAACGGTATTAGTCGGACTATTGACAGTAGTTTCTCTACTGTTTACTGTCGGACTTGCCATTGCTCACAATGTAACTACTTGAGTAAGCACCTACCCTGCTCAGTCGGATGTGCCAGCTTTGACATGCGCCCTCGCAGAACGGGGTAACTGAGACTGGACAGGCATCCAACGAAGGGGGCTGCAATAATGAAAGGTGGGGGCGATGTTAGTGAATGATAAAATATGTACCGGAATGAAAGTAAGAGAGGAACGACACGTGACTCGTTGTGACTGGTACATTCCATTGTCGAGGGCTGAAGATGTGTCAACTGTCATCGGCGTTGAGGTTTTAGGTTCATGGCAGTCGAAGTGGAAGTTGTTTCACTTTATGGTGTCACAGTGATAGATATACGTGTATTTTAATTTTGTCGATTTTGAAAGATTTCGCTTTACTTATTTTTTACTGTTATTGTAAAATTGCGTAAATTAAAACGTTCAAGGTTTAGGGTTGACTATCAAGGGCTTGATGTTTCGACAATTACACTCTGTGGTCTGCGAGAGATTATTTGAGCTGCAGTTTCTGAGTTGCTCCGATCACTACAACGTCGTATATGTTATAAGTCGGCATGATATGGATAATCATTAACGACAAACATCGACAGTCAGGCAGCAGCATCATTATAAGTTCTTGTCAGTATTAAACCATAGACTATGATTAAACGTACTACTACTGCTGCTGATTTTGCTACAACTTACCACACAATATCATGATGGGGCTCTTGGCGAATGCAATCATAAGGTACAGGCCAATTGCGGACAGGAAACTGACCTGCGCAATACCAATGTCGCCCATACAGCAAGCAAGGAGTTTTCCCCCGGCCAACAGACCTTAAAAGTCAAGCAGAGGTAGACATTATCCATACGCACTTTTATTTTACATGGAGTTTTAAATATTTACGAACATTATCGAACTTACATTAGTGAGCCGGGCAGTAATTTTGATGTGCCCTGAGACCTAATTCACCAAATTAAACATTTCGTTAGATTAACTCGCCATAGTTATGGTCCACGGAATGGTCACACCATTCTGTGAAATTTTAACTGTTTCCTTTCTTCTTTCCTTTTGACAGAAGTAAGACATTATTTTGTAGATATGAAGTCTGGTGAACATCTCTCTCTCTCTCTCTCTCTCTCTCTCTCTCTCTCTCTCTCTCTCTTTCACTCTCTCTTTCTCTCTCTCTCTTTCTCTCTCTCTCAATATCCTTGTTCCGACCATCAACCTTATCTTACAGTGAGATTTTCCATTACCTACCGCTTAAAGAAACTATATATTTTCATAAGTCACTGCTCTTTATATTGTTCAATAATGTTAATTCAAGCATTGACCTTAGTTTCTCTACTGTCAATGATTCAAGATAACATGAATAAATTATGTCACCTTTGGAGAACTTGACCGCCAAACAAAACGTCGCTGCAAATCACTGTAATCTGTTCCCTGCCGAATTTCGATTTACCGCCGTGACGGGCTGCGACTTCCTATTTTTCGCGAGCGCGCAGCCAGCGGTAGAAATGAGGCAGGGAATTCGAACCACACAACAATCACGGTCACTCCACGCGTGACCTTACAGGGCAACCGCACGAGTAAATATGTAGAAGTTTATGGCTTCAACATGTTCAACGCTCTTTGGGACAGCTAGCCCCATGGGTTCAGACCTGTTCTACATGGCTGTTCTATGCAACTTCTATGTTTAGAATTAAACAGACGTTCACTTTCTTTGACAAAGCGTCTCGGTTATCATAAATATACGACATCAAAACAGGTCCAATAATCATATATCATTCAAAGCAGATAATTTAAGAGGTCCAAGAAACAACTTTATATAGAAAATGACGAAAACAATAGGCCCAATAGGGTCTCCTTGACCAGGTTTCCGGAATGGCTAAACGTTAACATGCTAGCATGCTACACCCGTCAAGGTTGACCAAAAGTGACAAATTTGGTGCAGAGTAATGTTTTTTGTATAACTTGACAATCTTGACAATCATGCCTTTCAGTGTAAAATTATGCCACATCGGGTATATCATCAAACTCTGCCTTTTGGTAACCGTTCGTAAGTTTTATGTCCGAAACTGTGAATTGAATAAAGAAAGGCACAATTGGACAACCTTTGTTAGTAAGAGACATTAAGAAACAAACACACCATGGGCGTGCCAACCTATAGGACTGCGGTAACCACGACCTCATGGGCTACCCTCGAGTTTGGCGTACCCCTTAATACTCTATAAACAGTATTTCAACAGAAATATCATAGCAGGGTGTGGGTGCGTTTTGTACACGACTCTGTAAGCGGGTTTCCGAGGTACATGTACAAAACTTTCACCGACTTCTAAAAAGAATGCAAACGTGCAAAGACGATGACTTCTCTCCTCAAATGAGGCCAAATAAGGAAATATGTGTGTTTACGGTAACCTGATCTACCCCTAGAAAAATCTATCGACATTTGGACATTTTTTCTCGCATTTTCAAATAAATTCTCTAAATTTTACCATATTTTATGAATCTCGGTCCACAAAAATAAACACTAAAAATCCTCCGACCCTACCTACCCTAATTTTCTGAGGCATGTTACCAGGTTACCTTAAATACACAATTTTACTTTTTTGGCCTGATTACCTATTCCGATGGCTAGGAACATGAAAGCCTGGTAGTAGCCGATGAGTACAGAGTCAAAACAGTATGGAGGAGCTATAACGTACAAAATCGTCAGCACGTACGACGTCAGCGTTAGTGATGCGAAAAAGAAAGCCACCGATATCACAGTCAGTCGTGATGAATACCCTCTTGGCTTGTTGGAGAACATTTGAATGACGTCATTAAACTGATCGCAAAGCGAAAATTTGTGATTTTGACGAGGCCTGGTCTCTTCAAGCCAGAAGGCAATGTACAGGACTGTGCAGGCGGTCACACCGAGCGACACCCACAGAGGTGGGAGGAAGCCGGCTACTTTGATCCAGTGGCCGACTCCGATCTGCGAGACGCAACCTGCAACGTACAGTGTGGCTTCGGCGAGGATAAGCCGCATTGAAAGCTGCTCTTTCGTCGCGACGTCCGATATGTAAGCAAAGGATATCGCAAACACGGTAAACAGACTGCCGCTTAAACCGCGCAACACCTCGGATATGAAAAAATATGGAATGGGCAGACGAAACATAATCACCACCAGGGTAATCGCAATTGACAGCATAATACCGACGACTGGTATCAGTAAAGTCAGCTTTCGGCCCCATCCTCGCTCACTGCGTGAACCCAAAAATAGAGCTGAAAACACCATCAACACCGAAGAAGTAACATCAAATCCAAGAGACCAGTAAGACGAAATAGCCTGCACCTGCTGTCCAAGGATGTACTCCGGATCGCTCTTGTTCACGACACAGGCAAAGGATTGATTCTCGTATGTGGGTTGAGCGGTGTAGTTCAAAGCTTCCCCGACAGCCTGTTCCAGGTAGTTTACTCTGACAGAGATGAAGGCAGTTATGTACGCGAAGGTAATGGTGAATATCACGGGTTCCACCGTAATGAGACGGCGCAATCGGCCCAGCAGCCCTGGCTTTGCCACCAATACCGATATGCTTGGATCTGCAGGGTCTGCTGCCTTCAGTGGATCGGTTTCGACGCTTGGTGCAGGCTCAGTCATCTTCCCTTGCACAGACATCGCTGAGGGTTGTGGTCAGAGCACAGAACAGAGCATGGAACATAGGCTTACCAATGGCTACTCCATATTGTATATGACTTTTGTGTGGAGCTCGTGAATTGACGGACCAAGTACGAAATCAGCTGACGAAGTCAACAAACCACAAACTACAAGAGTGACCCAGCGTTGTTCACTGATTTGCATAGTTCAGTTAAGGTCACTTCACCCAAGGACGAAAACAGTCCGAAGGTTACGCTATATTTGTGCACAGCGCCACGTTTCTCAACCGACATCGACAGTGAGCGATGGACGTATCATAATTATTGTTTTCGTCAACAGAAGGGACCGTGTCATAACTACACAATGTCCGGAAATTAATCGGTCATATTTCTTAGCACTTTGAAGAAAATGCATTATGTATGAAATGAGCAACGCAATGTCCTAGCACAGAAGTTTTGTCTTCATTTTGAAGGAATTTTCAATCGGGTTCGTACCCGATTGGAAACTAGCCGTATTTGACATTCGATAAGAAATATATCCCGAAAACATCTGTAAAACTTTACCAATGTCAAGTTTCGTAAAATGAAATATTAAGCATTTCATTTTACGAAAATTGAAATGTTCTAGCATCAAGACGACATATGCAAATGCTTCATAGACCTGGCACTAATGCATGATGGCCTAAGTCAGACTAGATGATGGATTTTTTTGTCCTGTAACAAGAATTGCACAGGCCGATCGGAAGGTAAAAATACAAGATTACATTGTAAAGGGCATGCGATCCAAGATCTAACCTGAATAGTTGTGATTACAGACACCATTCTGTCGAACTTCTGCCGGGGGAAGAGAGAGAGAGAGAGAGAGAGAGAGAGAGAGAGAGAGAGAGAGAGAGAACAGCTTGATGAGAAACAATTTGGATACAACACTACGGATAACAGATGAGGTAAGAATTTTAAAGGGAGGGGTCCGTCGGAACTGCGCTAAAATGTCGTGTGGGACCCATATGACCATTGTAAACACTGCATCAAGGTACGCTGGTGATTGAGGAATTGGAAAGTTAAAACATGTTTGTCTTTTAACCCTTTCACCACCATGGTTTGTCCCAAATCCATTGTTTTCTAATGGTAAAGTTGGACCTGTATACAGGGAACTGGGGGTGAAAGGGTTAAAGCCCCAATAGCTGCAAATGTTTAATTAACCGATCTCAAAATATCCTCAGTTTTCCAAGAGTATTCTTTGAAGGAGACCCATTAAAGACTGAAAAAGTGTATAACACTGTCATAAGTGTCGAAAGTGGCATGTAAATTCAAACATTTTAACATCATTTTAGATTTTCTACCATTTTCAAAAACTAATCATACGACAGAAAAAATAAAGATTACAACAACAAAATGTAGATCATCGTGTGTTGTGCATTCAAGTAAATGGTATCATGCTTGTTTCTGGTATGATCACGATGTGTATATGCAGTAAATACTGTTCTTTTGTATTTTCCCACGAGGGCGCCATTTTATGGGTGCGGCACCCATTTATTATTCAGCCTGTTAAAACATGTAAGCGTGATCCAAATCTGCAAACAGTAATACTTCGATACACGTCCTTCAGTAAGCACATTTAAATGAGCCAACTTTGGTTTGAATATAAAATCATGAAAATAATGCATAAAATTAGCAGCTATTGGGGCTTTAATGCACATCGCAAGGCTTAAGGTAGCTACATACCTTTTAGACACTTTCAGATTTTTATTTTTTTTCTCAATTGAACACGTCCCAAACCCCAATAAAGTATACATTTTCTGAAAGCCCTGATATAGAGCTATCCGACCAAGTACTGTACACGGTCATTATTTGCATAAGAGTCACGTGACAAGCGTTTTGCTGAACCTTCCAAAAACCGGTTTTTCCCGCCTTATGCGAACACGCTGCAAGATTTCCGGTTGGAATTTCTTCATTGGCAAGCCTTGACAATATCCTTCAAAACCGTGTCTGGGATTTTTTTTATATGCGTTTGTTTTTTTTTAATGCGCTCTTAAAGGTGTTAGATGAAGGTGCTTTTCAAGGAATTTTAATTATCACGCCATATAATTTGAATGGAGCCTCCGGGAAAAAATCGCAGACAGGACTTTCAGAAAATGTATACCTTACTGGGGTTTGGGACGTGTTCAATTGAGAAAAAAATAAAAATCTGAAAGTGGCTAAAAGGTATTTAGCTACCTTAAGTGTTGACGAGATTCGCCTGGATGCAGTGCATGATGATATACATTGTTTTCTAAACTAGAAAGTCGCACATGCGCATTATCGACTACCCTTCCTCCAATGACGAAGAGCGGAACTTTCAGACGACATAACCATACGGAGTAGGTACTTAAAACGAACCACCCCTGTTAATAAATAATCACTCACCTCATACAATAGCGATAGGACTGTATTCAAATGTCGGGAGTCCTCTCCGAGTCACCCGTCGAAGAGTGTTACAGTGTATATTGAGTAGCGACAGCACTGTCAGGCGTTAGGGAGTGTTCACAATTTACTTTAAGGGGTTGGAGGATTTTCAGAGGGGCACTGGAGAAATTATTGTAATTACGAAAAACACCTCTGTCTTTAGGGGGAACCAGAAAATTGTGTAAGAAAGGCAGCGCCACATATCGATACTCATTTTATGAGTGTGTAAATTTTGGTGTGAAGTGTTCAATTTATGTTGAATGTTTTTTCTTGTGTATCTGGCAATATTATGTTATAAACTATGGCGGGACGCTCCCTTGACATGTAGCGGGAACAATTCGTTAACACGGTCCATTTGACGAGCGTTTTTTGAGACTTAATGATATGTGGTCTCTTCATCGGTCACTTGATGTTAGTTTATCATCCCAGTTATTTTTAATGTATAAATGCCTGGTTGGGTTAATATTGCTAAAAGGAATGTTACAAGCAGTACATTTGGACCCGTGTGATCTGTTTTGATGTGTTCAAGATTCTCCTATAGGCCTATCAGAGGACACTCGTCATGTGTTGGTTCTAGTGATTCTTTCGGGGTTTTTTTTCACTTCTATTTCTATTACTATATTCTATTTTCACTTCTAATGTGATTGTTTTTAGTTCATTAAATTGGTTTTGACTAACGTTCTGAGCACCTCTTGTCTCGTAGCTAACTTAGCCGTTCAAACTTGGAAAAACAGCGATGTATGTTTTGGGTTCCATAGCTCATGCATGAATACAAAACAAATGTCAAACTTGTGCTACCATCGCGTCTTCATAGAATGTTTTCTTTCAATAACGACTGACAGCAGAACGGGTTCAAAAGTGAACATGGAATTGACTCGAATAAGATAACACTTAAAATGGAAGCCTAATCTTTGTAAGACAAATGTTTGCGTCTATCATTTTCAAAGAGCCATTGTAAGTGAACCACGGGTTGGCAAATTGAATTCATGTTTTGATCACTAATGGCCAGCCAAATTGCTAGAATAATTTAAAACTCCGAGGAAACACTGAGTATTTAACAAACACATACATCACAAATGTTGACCATACCTTATTTGTTAGTGTATATGAGAAAATTTAGAACTTGCAAGATTTAGTTTCATCAACGGTGAGTTTACTCTTTTGACATTTACAATTTCTATAACACCGAAAAAAGCTGTGAAATTGTGATTACACATTGCGGGAGTCACGGTGACGTACTTCACATCCAAATTTTATTTCCTTTAGACAGTGACGAGGCAATGGGTAGCTCAGGCTAGTTACATAACCATGCTATGCTAACTCGATCAGTTATTGGTTACGCTAACTTACCATATATCGCTGTCACATCCAGCATTGTAACAACAACTGGAGCGAATTTACCACGTCGAATTTGTGCAGAGGTCGGATACAACGCAACAAACACGTAGACTGCTATGCAATTTACTCATTTGAGAAAAAAATTGCCCCATTCCTTCATGAGCTAGAGGTGAACAATTAGGAGGCACACATAATGGTCGCCTGACTCGACAAGACTTGATCCAAACATGCAATTTTATTTCCGAGTTGCTAAAATATCAAGATAATGTCATAATGCGTATTATTTTTCAAGTGCAAATTACAGGCTTATGGTACACCCTAAAACCATCAACAGTATCCAACACAGGGTGTAACCAAGCTATAGATGTGAGATAATGGGTGATCGGGCCGATTTATACGACTAAACACAATGTAAACAACATCACATTATCATATCTTTATTGATTTGAAGTAACTTACAATAGGTAATTTTGACATTATTGCGACTTGTTTACTGTTCGAACGTTCGAGAATCATGTACAAAAAAATGATGGCACCATATTGTCGAACGAATCGTTGGACTAAAAATTGCAAAATGTTGACACTTCAATATACGCATCGAAGGCCCATGTATCAGCAAACACTTGTACTATTAATTGGTCTTAATATCATGAAAATGTGTAAATGACGAAATTAAAATGTAAATGGAACTGAAAAGTTAGATATAAGTTCTGCTGCACCACGCTGTTTTCGATATTAAAGTTCGCCTTTGCTTCAAAATCGATCAACGTCATCTGATTCTGAAGTTGCACAATAATCCCGTAGGGCGACTTTTATGCAGAGCTATAGGGGTGTAATACTAAAATTGTGACTTTATTCCCACAAACCGTGTCGTATAAATGATTACCTGTTGAGTCACGGTCAACGCTTTAAAGTAAACGGTACAACCACCACGGTGACAGCCAATAGTTGAACTTGGTGTAAAGTATACAATACTAAAATCGGTGCGTCACGAGACAGTGTCACAATTTGAAATATTTGTACGTGCACATTTCTTGAAAAGCTTGAGGAATTATATTGCTGGCCCGTATACTTCTGGGCTAATAAGTCTTACACTGTAAAAGATGGCACTTTGGCAGAGGTTGACGAGGTTGTATTACTGCGCGTTGGATTTTTTTCGATGTTCCTTTTCAAAGCCGACGTTTGCTGGCATCAAATTTTGACATTCTCGCCTATCCTATCTCGTTTTTCGTAGCGATGGTGCCGTAGTCCTTAGTCACAGATGGGGTTCCATTTATAGGAGCCGACGAACACTTGTTATTCATTGTTAATGGATCAAGTGGCTGCAACTTCCCACCAATGCAGTCCTTTACTTGGAGCGCACTGAAACCATAGAAAACGGAGCAAGGTTAGACGGTCGGGAAAAACGGAAGAGGCGGGCGAAGAAACTATTTCAAAGAAATAAGCTTGCAGTCAAGGCTAGGCAAGGACCTTTTGTCGAACGCTTGGTGGCGTTCTCCACGTTGATTCCGATAAAAGAACTCACCTGACCAGAGAGAGGGCTATAAGAACCGTAAACGCAAGCACAAGATAAACTGCATTCGGCATAAATTCCACAGTTGATGAATAGATGTTGTTGTACACTACAGGTGATATACTCTGGGCAACTCCTTGTATGCCGCCGACGAAGGAAAACATCACGCCTATGGACATAATATCGTAGATAGTTAATGATGATATAATAGTAAATATCTCTATCAAGTAATCATGATAATATAGTCTCCGCTGGACCAACTGTTTTCTTGAGTTGTTGATCCATGCCACTGATGACTTGGTTGTAGTTTTTTAATTGCATGCCGATGCCTATATACTTGCATATCACAGCTGTTTCCTGTTGGAGACCGTGTGGTCTGTATACGGCTGTATACCATGATCATTTAGCCATATAGAGCATTTTCCTGGCATTTTGAGTCAGAAATCCACGCCGCGCCGGCTCAAACATGTCTGACGAACGGCTAAAGGGACGAACATTCATAACAGGACGGTCATCTAATCGCCATGCTGGCTCAAATCGTGACATAAGTTGACGTATTGTCGTTGTGTCAAGTTTTAATGGAGTATGTTCATCCATTCAAAGTTGCAGAGCAACGGATACAAAGATGGAAAAATCAGAACAATGTTGTTATGTAGCAGCCATATTTGATTGTATCCCAACACAAATTGATGGTCATATGAAAATGTGTCAATTTTCGATGAAATCTGGTCCACGTAGTACCTCTAAAATAAAAAAGGAACAAAATTGTCATCCGATAGCCATATAGATTTTTGTCACGATACAAATCGACATGCAGTTTATTCTCTTTATAGCAACTTTGAATGTAATATATCAAGGCAGTGGTGCTGGGTATTTAAAACTCTGCTGTCAGAGCTTTCTAAAAAGCTTGCATTCATCAAAAGCTTCTTGGTTAATGACTACTTGAGCAAGCACCTACCCTGCTCTGTAGGATGTACCAGCTTTGACATGCGCCCTCGCAGAACGGGGTAACTCAGACTTGCCAAGCATCCAATGAAAGGGGCTGCAACAAATGAAAGGCGGGCAATGTTAGCGGAGGATAGAATTCAAAAGAATGAAGGTCAAAGAGGGGTGACATATGGCTCTACGTTAGAGATATACGTGTGGAACGTTTACCCTTGAGTTGTCGATTGATGAGCACAGAGGATGGACAATTGCAGCCTTTGTTTTGCAGTGATGTCTTTTGTCATATATTCTAATCTCTGGCTAAGGTAAGTCTTGACCGGAGGGTCGGGGAACAAACTAGGACAGCCCAGTGACCGGATTTTACTGGCACCACCCAGTGTTAACCAAACATGAACAAACCATTTAACACGATGAACGATTTGTGCAAAGTCAATCACACCAATAGGCCTATAGGCTTGTCAAAAGTAACATCCGCAGATGACCGTGGAAACGTTGCACAAAGCTTACAATTTACGTGGCGGACTTGATCATCTTGCAATTGCGGTGACGAGAATTCCCTTTTGGCGCGATCACCTTGTCAATAAGCGTAAAGATAACGAGAACTTCTATTAGTAGTACAGTACGATCCTCCTGTCAATCCAATTTATTCTACACATTGCGTTAGCCATTTACAGCAATACTTTCGCTGTCGTCTCCAAATGGACCTCGACCTGCTTGTAAGGCAAAAAATATAAGAATTGAAATACTTACCACACAATATCATGATGGCATTCTGGGCTAATGCAATGGTGGCATAGTAGCCTATTCCGGACAGAAAACTGACCTGCGCAATACCAATGTCACCCAAACAACAAGCTAGGAGTCTCCCCCCGACTAAAAGACCTACAAAGTCAAGCATAAATAAATACAATTATCAAAAGCTAGCTTACTTAATATGGAGTTCGAGCTTGCATAAGACTTAGTGTGGTGGCGATCTTGGTGTGCCCTGGGACCTACTTTTACATTAATTTACATTAATCAAAAGTCTATATTACGTCAGACTGACGTTTGGTAAGTACATTCTCTCTCTCTCTCTCTCTCTCTCTCTCTCTCTCTCTCTCTCTCATGCATTCCTTATTTGTTCCAATACCCTTGTTCTAGGTGACCATATTAATAAACTATTAATATTCAACGGAGAGAAATGTTTTAGCGTTCTCAATACATCAAATTTTTAAAGCCGATATAAAATACCTCCTGCAACCCCAACTTACATTGAAATACTACAGTGTGACAGTGAGAGACGTCTAGGGCCAAAAATAGTCACTCTAATACCTCTATGTATGAAAAGAAGCTTATTGCTGCAATATCCATTTAGTAGCTCTCTGTTGTAAGAGCTCTGTGGGATCTTAGCAGACTCTAACACAGCTCCTCGCAGGCTACGCGCTGGTATAGGTGCCCTGG
The DNA here is from genome assembly GCA_001465055.1 of Ptychodera flava. Classification (NCBI taxonomy): domain Eukaryota; kingdom Metazoa; phylum Hemichordata; class Enteropneusta; family Ptychoderidae; genus Ptychodera; species Ptychodera flava. Next base: position 36,584 of record LD527081.1, read on the forward strand.
CTCAGCACACGCCGGCCCAACCCCAGCTCACTGAGTTTGGCTAAACCAGCCACAGTGCGTAGCAGCGAGGAGATTTGAGAGATACGTTCAAAGATGGCATGCGTGACAAGTATAATGACGGTCCTATGCAACTCCTGTTTTCTGGAGTTCGATGGAACACAACTTTATCCTTGAAACGCATCGCATCTTTTGTTTTAGTGAATAACTTAAAAATCACGTGCCTTTCTGTGTAACAGGGATCCTGCATAATTCTAGATATGATCAAGCTCAAACTTGTGGTGACCGGAACATGCAATATCAATATCAAACTGTGCAACCGCACCGTACGGCTTGCATAACGGAGGTTTACTTGTAGTGTAGCGCAAGGCAATATAGTAACAAACTAGTGCTCATCCATAATATTATGAAATATTATCGCAGTGGCCATGGTTTGCGCTTGGTAACGTTTGCGACTCGGACCTCAATGCTTGGATTAACCGTTATGCTGGGTTCTTTTCACGTTTCGGCCAATTAGATCGCTGTATTTACGCCATCAATATATTGGCATGATATAATAGCCGATAACAGTATTTTGGTACTTCACAGATGTGTCCGATTTCTCTACTTGTAAGGGGCAAGAGGTATGACTTGCCGAGCACACGGTACGCGAGTTTCAAAATACCAAATATATTTTTCCTACTTTTATAGTTAGAGACACTTCCCCTTGAAAAGGTTTACAGGCGCCTGTTGCATTCAAGGAATAAGCGTACGAAGAGAGCGGAGGACGATGTTGTAGTCAAGGCCGAAGGCTATCTGCCACAAGGGCTCGGCATTCGGCCTCGTCCATCGTCCTTCTACCCGAGACTGCTTATGTAGCAATGATACGAACGCCTGTACCAAGACTCACCGATTCCATTGGCCAGGAAAGCAATAGCCTGGTAGTAGCCGATGTACTCAGGACCAAAACAGTATGGAGGTGCCATAACGTACAAGATTGTTATGACAGATGACGACATCGTCAATGCTGAGAAAAAGAAAACGACAGATAGCACAGTCAGTCTCGATGAATATCCCCTTGGCTTGTTGGAGAACATTAGAATGACGTCATTAAATTGATCGCGAAGGGAAATTCTAGTTTTTTGAAGAACCCTGGTCTCTTCAAGCCAGAAGGTAATGTACAGGGCTGTGCAGGCGGTCACACCAAGGGACATCCATAGAGGTGGGAGGAACCCGGCAACTTTGATCCAGTGGCCGACTCCGATCTGCGAGACGCAGCCTGCAACGTATGCCGAGGTTTCTGCGATAATCAGCCGCATTGTAAGGTGTTCTTTCGTTGTGACGTCCGATATGTAGGCAAAGGATATCGAAAATATGGCAAATAGACTGCCGCTTAAACCGCGCAACACCTCGGATATGAAAAAGTATGGAATGGGCAGA
>LD527081.1:43542-54318 GCA_001465055.1 Ptychodera flava
GACATGCTGGTTTAATATGGTATATGAAAGGAACACACCATGATAAAACAGCCTCATTGTTATTGTACACATTGTTTGTAAATCCAAAATATAAAATATTTAGAACTCAATTTATTTGAGTTAATGTTATTGTATTGCAAGCTGGGATGAGTTGTGACTGGACACTACAAAGCAAATGCTATTAAAAATCAATTCTACCGTTGATCTTTCATCACAACAACCAAAGACCAAAGGTATTTCATTCTTTACAGATATTTTATAAATAGTCAAACTATGAGGGTATACAGCCGAATGAAATCCCAGTGCGGAGTCACAAGAAGTAAGCAGTTTTCTTGCCAGTCTTTAGAACACATCATACAACTCTGAATAAGGTTTTCTCTGTTTGATATTTTTTATTTCTTCAGACAAGGGAGTCTGATACAGCCAGTTGTACACAACAAACTAGTCTTACCAAGGTGCTACAGGAGAACTTTCAGAAGACGACTTACAAACTACCGGTACTTCTAGAATAGAGACAACTATATTCTAGTTTTACAAATGTGGCAACATATTACCCTGTGTTTTATGATATCCCGCGATTTATGAAGATTACTCAACCAAGTGACAGTACCTGTAAAGACATTGACAAACTCACACACACAGATGCATATGGTGGTTTTACAAGCATTTCTATCATCAGCCTTTCACTGGTGAAAGACATATTTCTAGCCAACATTTTACATTCCTTAAACCGACTGTTTATGCTACAGCCTAATATAACGAGACACGCATCACTGGATAACAGACTAAAAAGTGACTTGTTGAAATTTATCATCTTCACTGTTGAGTAAACCTCTTGACAATGAACCGGCAAGATGGTAAACACAGAACAAAAATCTGAAAATACATGACATTTAATTACAATACATGTAATTTGAAGTACATGTATAAAGCTACATACATTCTAAATGCATACACTGATAAAGGACTCTTGTTTTTCTCAAGAGACCAACAGTATATTACCATTATCAAGATACAAAATTTCATATTAAAATTTGTTTGAAAAAAGATTAGGAATTTAATATGATATAATTTTTTTTGAAAAAAAGATAAAGAATTTCCACAAGTCTATCTAGGCTGTCGACAGTCCCTTATGCCTTTTTGGCTTGAAATACAAGTAGCCAGTTCAGCAAGTAACATAGAATGGGTGTGAATCGAAAGTTTTTTACACACAGCTGAGAGCTGAAGGCTCACACAGGACAAGTGCAAAAAGCATAGGCCACAATGGCAGAAGGAGCTGCAGACTGTCTTACATCTATCTTGAAAGACCTAGCATATCCATTTCAGATTATCAAGGAAGACACCAGCAATTGGAAATGCTGCTGTGACCAGACATATTTCTGTGCATGATTGTCATCATCTGCAATGCAAGCACTACAAGACCTGCAGGAGAAGACTAAATCAACAATTGACTGTGCTGAATACAGTACCAAGTACTGACTGATTTTTATTTTGCCAAGAATCCAAGAATTGATGTTTATTTATTCATTTTTTTCAATTATTTCATTACTCATCCAACAGGCAAACGCCCGATTACAGGATGAGGTACCCTTGATCCACTACCCGATGGAGCAATGAAGAGTAAAGTGTCTTGCTCTAGGGCACTACACTGTGCTTGAGTCTCGAACTCACCATCCTCTGACAGTGAGTCCGTTACTCTGGACCTACCAGGTCTCTAACTCACCATCCCCCGACAGTGAGTCCAGTACCCTAACCACTGTCTCATAGTGCATGGTGTATTACATGTTACCAGTCAAAACTCTGGAAGACATGTGGTTGAAGCGCCGATGCAAATGAGCTGCTAAATACATCAACAGTAACACTGAAAAAACAAACCAGGTGAAATTGAAGTTTTGGGGTTTTAAAACACATTGAAAAAATTACGCATAAAAATTTTCCATGACATTATCGGAATGACATTTCTTTGACATTTTTTAACCTTTGTGTAGTGTAAATGGTTAGCAAGTAAGGTATCATCTTAAAACTTATCAATATTTAGTAAAGGTGTGTTCTTCCCACCACCAACAATTCACAACGAATGCATCTCAACCTCAGAGGTGCAATATTTTTAACTCAGATACATCAATAGTAAGTGTCACACACTGACATGTTTAGGCTCCTTAATAAAAACACAGTTAAATATTTGTTTCTATCCCCAGTAAATTCAAGGCACATATCCACCAACTATTAGTATTTAAAAATGTTACATCAAGGATTGGAGATTAACAAGTTAAAAAGTGATCGAAGGAGTCACAAAACACTTTAAAAATGTTCTCACGGATGTGGTGAAGATAGATGTCATCAATTGCTTAACAGTGAGCCATGATTGCCATCGCAATTGAAACCTGCTTGTAAGATGGTTTAAACCACACTTCCATCCTTTGCAGTGGTGAAGGTGGAACGTCCCATAGGGGCTGCGGGGGTGTTACAAGGATAACGGTAGAATCAGTTGACAATGACAAGAACATACCATAAAACTGTTCTCTTATGGTAAACTCGTATTAGTTTTTAAATTTAACATAAAGTACCTTTCACTAGACATGAAATCAGTGTTTTTGTTCTCCCCAAATGAATCCCTATTTTGTCATGGTCTTGATAATGGCAAGATTAAGAACATGTTGTCAGTATTTCTTTAGTGTCTCTGAGCTTCAAGGCATTAATATTTTCTGGAATAGATAGCCATCTGCATTACAAGTAACTTACAATGCATATTTCAGATGACCAAGAATTTCAATAATTGCCCATTTTCACATACATATTGTGACAAAGTGGCAGCTAAAAACAGATTTGTAAGAACTGATTCTTGTATATACAAGGATGAGTTCAAGGTCATTACAATTGGTATCCTATCAATGGATAGGCATAATGTTCATATCTATTTGTACATAAGTCGCAGTTAAATCTTTGTAACAAATTATTAGAAATCACGTATTGCATCACAGTATTATATCAGTCTTAGTACCCTGCAGGAGTCTTTAATCTTTTTTAAATAATCAGGGTTTTTTTATTAATTATGAGGCCGCAGTCGCTGAGAAAGTTGGCCTTCTGAGAACTTTTTAATTGAGAGTCATAGTACCTGTAACTCCTGATGACTTTTTCGTATTGTTATTCTACCATAAAAATCAATGACCATAGTTTCTTGGTCTATCCCCAACAGCATGTACATATGGTGGCCGGTGTTTCTTCTGCCAACACAGCTTGTAAACCCATAGCATGTATAGTTATCATTGACAATTTCATACATCTAATCTATACTGAATCAGGTCAGTGACAGAACAAATACACCACATACATGCATCATGTACTATGCTGATAGGTATTCAAACTTACGGAACGGAGTGGACCACATAACATAGTATATTCATGATACCAGAATCCCTCAAAAATCGTCCTAAATAACATGTACTGGGGTTTTGTAATGAAAGATATAGAGGAAAGACATATTAAACTGTACATCACTGTATCAGTTATATTTACATATCCTGGCTGAATTTGGCTGAAAGTCTTGACCTTGGACTCTGACAGGGTCCATACACTTCTGGAAAGTACTTGAATTTTTGAAAGTCTCCTGGAATGTATTTGAAAAGTCCTTTGGAATGAAATTGAGTCCTGAAAAGTTCCTGAATGTTGATAAGCCACCAATAATTTTTGATCACAAAATGATAGGCCATGATATCATGAAAGTGATATGTATTATGATATACAAAATTCTATTTTGAAAAATGATGTGTGAAAAAATGGTGTTTGAGACTATAAAAAGTGCTTTAAAATTGCTGGAAAAATTCCTTGAATTTTCAGTGACTTTGAATGTATAGACCTTGCTCCGAGCATCATTTTTACCAGCAAACAGATCTTGGTCTCAAATGGCATCAAATCAGCCAAGAATGCAGTGAAACAGAAACTAGTGAACATAGTCATGTAAGTCAGGTATCTAGCACAACACTTCTTCAAATCTCTGCATGGTCTGTTTTGACTTTTTTGCACAGGGTCATTAATCTGAATGTTCCCCTTCAACCTGACAGCCTACAGTTTACACTGAATCTTTTAGGTTCTTGTAAGTCACTGCAGGTACAATGACGAATGCATTCTGAAGATGATATAATGTACATCAAATGAATGTGAGACCAACAATGCAGCATCAGACCCAAATTGAAAAGTTGGACATAACAAGACAAATATGTTTCATGGCAACTCTTGATGAAAGGCGTGAAAGCAGTCAATTACGGTAATCTTTTACCCTGGATGTTGATTCCGGACAACATTTTGTGGATATTCCACTTATTTATACATAGAAATGGCACCAGCCAAATATGTAAATGAGACCAGTTTACCATAAGATTGGTAAAAATTCTAGAATAAGATTATTGACCACAATGTTGGCATTGAAAATGGTATGGCTGCTTTTCCAATATTCTTGATGTTTGGAGTACCGGTACTAGTTTATGATTGGTTTCTCATCGCCATCAGCGTTCAAATCCCTGCCTGGTAGTGGTATGTAACCTTGCTTGGGTTCTTTGATTTGTAACACCCTAGAAAACAAAAATCAAGTACTTGTGAGAAACGGAGAAAATACAACATGATATTGTCTTTGTGTCATGTACTACAATATTATAATCTATGCAAAGATGACTCACATGGGTGAGGGGTCTCCATGGTGGTGCACATCAGCTATAGCAGCAGCAACTTGATCGAAATTAGATCCATAAATAGAACTAGACAACATTTGAGAAAAAATATTCTGAATGTCACAATATGGATATCTTGTCAAATTATCCGCTGAGTAATGAAGAAGGCATAGTGACTAAGGAAATGATGTTATGAAACATCATACAGTAATTTACACTATTATTTGAACTCTATCATGAAGTATATGTACTAACACAGTGTGAATTGCAGTAATAGCTTCATCATGCCATCCTTTGATTGATTTTTAACAAAGCAAATGTCAATGGAAGAAAATTATGATCATCCTTTAAAATGTTGTCCAACAATTTTAACTATTGGGTTTTTTTAGACTTACGCAGTAATAATGATGGCAACAACCAGAAGACAGGCCATGGTCAAGAACACCAATCCTGGAAGCTCATCAACAGTTTCAGCGTAGATGGTGTTGAAAATAACGGGGGAGAAGCACATACCTATACTCTCAAAACAACCAGCTGTCGCAAAGGCTGTTCCTGCAATGAAGCATTTAACATTTTACTCCAATGGTGTGAGGGCGCTTCACTCAAATGCAACATGCATTCTATTTGTTGTTGTTGTCGTTGTTGTTGTAGAAAGATGAAAATTGCAAGACAAGGGGATAAGTTAAAAGCCTTTTTTCAAATTTTCACATAATGTTCTCAGCAGAAACTTACAATAATATATATGCTGTAACAACTTAGTACATGTTCTGTTAAACTATTTTTGGTTGGGTGCGGTATAAAATTGGTCAAAAGTACCAGTATTCATTCAATGATACGCAATCTGTTTGATACCCATGTAACAGACCAATAAACATGGATATTTAGTTTCAAATCATTAACACTAAATTTACATATTTACTACCTCCTTTTGTTGACTTTTCAATATCTTTGGAGACGTTATTGACATAAAATATACACATTTCAAGAAAGTACAATTTGGTGAGAATACCTTTGTGTGGTTTGTGGCCTGTGTACGTGTTCAAACTGACTCACCTTGTTCAGACTCTTTGACAATCTTGGAAATTTTAGCCCTGAATATTGGTATTGCCAAGAAGCTAATTGCACCAACAACTGCAGCTGTGTACAGAAACGACCATACAAGAGAAATATATGAAAAGTTCCCCAAATGAGTTTTTGACCATCTTTCAAACTTATTTAATGAACTCTTCTACATTTCTATGATGCTGAATGGTATATGGAAAGCAAAATACACATCTATATAAGCCTTTGGTGACATAACCGTGCATTATCTTACAAATACAATATAACACTACACTATCTCAGCTCAAATAGTAATCCTTAGTCAACTCTGCAACACAACCACAGATGTGGTGTTTACATGCACAAAGAAGCCGATTCCTTCCTAACTCACTACAAGCACATCTGTGGACAACAGTCCCCATGACTTTTTTGCAGAGGCCTTTTGGGAGCAATCGCAACCCTCACAATAATTTTAAACTATCAATTTACAAAGTTGAACGGTGCCTTACCAATGAACATGATGGCCGGAGTAAATGCAAAGGCAACCAGCAGCAATGAAGCAATGTACGAAACTATAGCAGCCTGAATCATACCCAGGTCAGATAGACAACATGATAAAAGCTTGCCTCCCACAACCATACCTAGACAAAGAAAAAAAAAAGAAAATAGATATTATGAGCGTTGGGTAAATTCTGTTAGGACACTGACTCGTGCATGCTGTCATCTGATTTCAAAGAAATGATAGCGCCTGAACTTGAAACAGATGGCATATTTCAAAATGTAAACAGCAATGATCAATTTTTCTTCCAGTCATGTCGAATCATGGAGCTAATCCCTGGGGACAGTTTTCCAACACTGAAAATGTTTCAATACTTTCTGGCCTTCTGCTTGTGTGAATTCATTTTGTTTTCACATTTTTTTTTGTGACAACTGAAAAGTAATATTTTCCACATGTAGTTAACACAGGGAATGGCACCCGCTTACAATTTCAAATATCAGCAAATTATAAATCATTTGTTCTCCAAAATCTTTAACTTCGTACAAATGACCCTTATGTATTTGATTATGGAAAGGAAAAGTTCAAAGTTTCAATGAAGAAAGTTTGCACTTCTACCAATTTGTTAAACTACAACTAGCTGTGGCTGTTGGCAAATTTGTGTGTGTGACACAATGGATGCTCGCGGGATAGCACTAATCTTTTACAAGAGTCTTACTCAAGAGTTTTACTTGAGTAGATTTGCTTTATAGGCTGAAATTTGCCTCAGTAACTGAAATTCGGACTCTCAAATTTTTACAATACTTTTCTAATCCACTGCTTTGGGGCTCAGATATCACCATCCTAGTTTTTTGAAGATGAAAAATTTAATTTCTCCTATAGCATTAATACAGGGATGGTGGCCATTTTGAATTTCAAATACCATTGATTTTTAGGTACTTTGTTTCTCTAATACCAAATTTTGCATGGTGACCCCTGATTTTTCTTCTTGACTTCCGAGGGAAAAGGTTTCATGTCTCCTTGAGAAAAGATTGAGCAAAAGTTTAAGTCATCAAATTTTGAAGCATGTACTACCAGTACCTTAAATATTAAATAGAGAATTTTGACCACTGTCTATAGAAATGGCAGAATGGGTTGACCTGGCTGAACTTCTATAGATTTGAGAAGTCATGAATAATGCGCACACGTACCCAGAGCATTGAAAAGCAATGTTGTGCCAACATAAAACCCAATTAGAATAGTAGACCAACAGAATGGATATGCCGTTACGTAGAGGACAGTCAGTCCCAGAGCTGAATTGACAACCAGTGTTATAATGATGTTGTTACTAAAGATGGCAATGAGTCTCCAACGTCTCCCCTGGGTGTTATCTTTGAAGAGATTCCGAATGTCTCGCAGTTGTTCCATCATGTGAAATCTTTGATTTGGGTCATAGATGATAGTCTCTTGTGTTAGAAATATGGTGTACAGTACAGTCAAGACAATTAATATCAATGCCAACATGAAGGGAAGACCGAAGCCTTGCTTGGCAATCAGAAAACCGATACCGACTTGGGAGAAGGAGGCTGCAAAGATAGTCAAGAACTGTACAATAACAATGCGATATGTTCTCTGTTGCTTGGTGGTCACATCAGCAATAAAAGCAAAGAATCCTGACAAGGCAGTGAAGAAGTTGCCTGTGGCACCGCGCATGGCTTCTGCAATGAACAGATACTCTAGTGGTAGATTCAGGGAAATGACAATCAGGTACACGGCACAGTATATCGATAGGCCGCCACAGGGAACCATGCAGGCAATCTTGCGCCCGGCTTTGTCGCTGTACGAACCAATGAGCGGCGCGGTGAATATTGACAGCGCGTAGCTGACAACGTCAAAATACAGAATCCAATAGGAAGACTCTGACTGTATGGTGTTCTCACGCTCATACTCAGGGTCACTATGGTTGAGTTCCTCACAGGTCCCATTCTGCTGGACAAAGCCACCACCTGTCGGTGAAAACGAGGGCGTGACGCCATGGCTCAGAGAAACAGCATACTGCACGTATTGCACTCGCACGGTTATACTGGTTGTGTAGGCAAGCATAAAGAAGAAAACGGCCGGCTCAACTGTGATGCATCGTTGTGATCTACGTCTAACCACGTGTACTCCGCCACTCTCCTCATAATCAGACTCGGCATCATCAGTTTTCTCTGGTTCCATTGTGAATGATCAGGTACACAAGTGAAGACTTCCTACAGAGTCAAGAAAGAGAGTTCATGATTACAGCAATACCGGTCTTGAAGACAGAGAATATATAATTGTCAATGTTCAGTTTTTAGCATGTAAAACTCTTCACACAGTCTCTAGGACATGCTCATATTTTTCTTCCTGTTTTTTGCCAATCCAAGAATGGACATTAATTGTAATGTTTTGTTTACATAAGGAAAGGAACCTGGGTTATCCCATCTGTGGTTGCACCACTTTCTTGTTGATAAACATAGCCTAGCTCTTCCTAGAAACAAGCGATGAATGACGAGCAAATGTGAAGCAAATTCAGCAGTTGATACATGTCCATAGTTCACCAGTTTTGCAGCTTTCAAATCACTGCAAGACTTTGCCAAATAAGCTTTTGGGTGCATCCCTTTATATGATGCTTCAGCTGTGGTCACCAGTGTCGGTACGGCTGCCATTCAAAAAGTTTGGATATGGACAAGGGATGTTGGGGTATGTTGTGCATAACAACAGACCTGTTGTATGGGTCCCATACACAAGGCTGTAGATGGGATGACCCCCCACCAAAAGTGACAGACAGCTTGTTCAGCATGTACGATATATGCACTTATAAGCTTTGCACGATTCACAACCAGGTCTTATAGTTTTTTACTACATCCTACTTTTTTATTCTTATCCTTTTGGCAAATGAAATGCTAGCTTGATTTTCAACGCATGTTTAATGCCTGACTTATAAATGTCAACTGAAATTGAACAATAAAACAAGACAATAAAATAAGCTGTGAGATTTACTACATGTATGTCCAAATTACCTGTCCGGTGGTGATCTTTGAACAGTATCCCACAATCTCAAAATTTTTCCTTGATCATAGAAGTGAAGTTAAACTGACAGTGATATATACGTGAGATCTGAAACCAGATAGGAAATCTGCGCAACAAGTGTGATGGATTCGTCCAGAGAACCTCTTTTTTATTCCTGAAATGACTCAGAACAACCAGTATCCCCAGCAAATGGCACTTCCTGTTTCATACAGACCACTGTCACATGACTTTTGTTTACATTTGCTAAAGTCGGGTCAATGCGAAAGCACCATACAGTGTGACCTGACAACATGTGATGCTGCTTTGACATTTTTACTGTAGTATGAATTTATTACATTTATTGTGATGTGCAGGAAAATATCCTCTAAGAAAGTGGGCGTTTGTTCAGTTCACAGTTCATTATGTTGAGAACACAGGAGAGCTCACACACAGTCTGATCATTACACTTAACAGAGTTTCCTTTTGTCACAGTCATTTCAAACTCTAACTGTCATTACCAAGGGCTTGAGAGCTCAAGGTTCTGCAATGGATGAATGGGTCTTTTAAAGTCACATCAAAATACAAGTCATAATTTATGTAGCTAACAGCAAATAGACTGCTGGATAAAGATATGAGAAGGATAATAAATGTATTGACTGAAGTTTATGGTGCATATACTCCCACTCTCATCCATTGTTTGTAGAAATAAACTGTGTCACTCTATACTAACAACTAACTTGTTAAAATACCGTACACTTCATGGAGACTTTTTTGAATTTCATGCTATTGTGTATGCAACTTTATTGCTCAATTGATGGCCACTAGCCCAAGTTCATATGTCACCATCCAAGGTCGATTTGGTTAAAACCATAACATGTCCCAGATGTTGCACTTCACATATCAATTCATACAGCATGCTATTGTTCATTTGCTGGCCATCGAATTCGATGTACTACAGTATCCGGCAATTAACACACTCTGAATAACATATGTTTGAAATGAACAACTTTGAAAAGTTCTATGTCATCGAAACTAAAATGCAGAATGACCTTAGTAATGGTTTCAGGAGCAATTGATTTCCATAGTAGAGTCAGAAGAGTAGTTATATTGTATGAATTTGCTTTCAAACTGTCATCAATCACTCAAAATTTGGTAAAATTGGTAAATTTGTGAGATTTTATGACTGAGAATACCATCTACACACACAGGCCAGGGTACAGCTGCCGGCAAACCGTCTGTGAGTGTTATCCTAGATCCTCTTTCCAAATTCCATGAAGGCAATTTCATTTTTCACTGTAAATAAATACCCCGGTATATAAATTCACCATGAATCCAAGGAGAAATGGGGTGTTAATGTGTTATTCATATAATCTGTATCAAATCAAACACAAATTAACCAACTTCATCTGACAAACTCAAATATGTTATAGCGATCACTCACAAAGGGCTTTAGCTTAAGAGGGCCAGTAGCTGTAACTTTTCATGATTTTCTTCACTCATTTTGTTGTGAACAGCAAACAACAATTTCTTGTTTACTCCCCAAAGCATGTTGAAATACACAGT
>LD527081.1:58777-69370 GCA_001465055.1 Ptychodera flava
AAATCTCTTACAAATATTAAAGATATTGTCAAGAAAAATTAGAGTTTATATTCAAAAGTAATAGAGTTCCTTGGCGTGTAGGGGCCACCGTAAAAAAGTGACACGCTAATATAAAACAAAATGGGGGGCCTTTGGCCCCGCAGTGAAAACGGAACGATCGCCGGTTGAAATCGAACATCAATCCCTCCTTTTACCCTTTATGATCGGCTTTTACACATTCTCGCAGGCCAGAGCAATAATTTCCGCTCCGCTGACCTACGCAAAAATCACCCAACGCCTTTTCGGCGTTGGGTGATAAGACTCGCCGAAGAGGGCGTGGTGTACGACGATGCTTTTACACAGAATTATAAAAAGTTACATGTGAAAATGTGATTTACGTTTCAATTAAGGATGAATCTATACCGCGAACTTGCCTCGCTAACTTACTTCCGCACCATAATTTAGCTCCCAAAATGCATAGAAAAGCATCTGGAAAGCCACAAAATAGCTGTAAAAATGCCATAAAATCTCAAAATTTTCTAGGGGAGACCGCCTAAAACCCCCTTCGAGAGGGGGCCACATCCCCCCTCTCGAGCTCTCCCCCTGCCGATGACCGGCCGCAGCGACCTTCGGTCGCTGCCTTAACTAGCCACTTGATAAATGTTTTTCGCCTGTTGATAAAAAAACCTAATGAAAGCCCTAACTAAAATAGCTCAACTTTACCCACTTTCAAAGTAAAGGTTCGAGATTTTCTTATGACGAAGTTTACAAATGAGGGTTCAGATTTAGATTAATTTATTTTCTTTTTGTTGCAATGAAGATGTTACTCATCCTTATTTTGAACACTTGCTGTATTTACATGTACATTGTATTTGCTATTTATAAGCATGTACTTTTTTCGAGCTCTCAGAGGGCTCTGCAGTGATGTAAATTACAATTTGTTTTGTAACTCAGATTACCCTCTTTAAATAAAGTATAATAATAATAATAATAATAATAATAATAATAATAATACGAAATGAGGATGTAAAAAGGTAACACAATACGCTCAGCCTTCCATTTCCATGCCTGTCATTCTATGCATAGGCATTATAACCAGGGAACATATCCATTGAAGCCGAAAATAACCCCGGTGGCTTGAGCACTGCAAGGGCAGCTACCACAAGGTGAGTAGCTCTATTAAGCCTTTTTCCCGACGAATATGGAAGCACAATACGTAATCAGAAAAAAATTGTAACAGTTATCAAATCAAATTCCTACACAGTCCAACATTTCAGAGTTAAACTTAAAAAAAAGAATGATTTCATGTCGAATAATTCGTACTTTTACCAATGAACTCGAAGGATAATACCATTATAAGTCAGTCCTTTGAAATTTCTCTTTCACTGTAAATTCTACGAAGGCTAATAGCATTATTGCTGTCCGGTAAACATAGTCTGTGTTGTGAGGGCGCTCTACAAATTTCAGCATCGTCAGTGCGTTGGGTATGGTATATATTGTGTAGTATCTCGACTCTGTCTTTTGGCTTAATGGGCGAAGGCGAAAAGACGGAATTGAGATACTATACTATGTGTATACGACTGCATTCACGAACATCTCTAGATGGCGAACTAAGGGAGCCATCATTATTTACGGCCGGGGGGGGGGGTCGGGGGAATTGCTTTAGAAACTCCAAAATTTCGCGTACCCCTTTGCCAACCATGACGTGTTTGAGTAGCTCCCCCTCTCTGCTACAGAAATTTTGAGTGACCCCCCAAAAGAAATTTGGAAAGTTAAATATCTATACAGTAAAATGGATTGCTGCTGCGAAAGGCCCTGTACGGACCCTGATTAAACCCTGTGGTACAGGTCTGTGTCGGAAAGAGGTTCCATTGCTGTGACAGGGGCTGATGTACAGGTCTGTATGTAGTGCTCTGATGACATGCAATGTTCTCCGTAGGATTTAGAGGGGGAAGATGTGGTGCGAAAGCACCACAAGCGACCGCGCAACGGGGGGAGGTCAGGAGGGGGTGTCCCCATTGTGCAGTTGGAGCTTTTGAAAAATAGAGATTAAAATGGTGTTATTTGGTGGCACTTGGGGAGTATTTTTTCAGATTTTTTTTCGTATGAAAAACTCAAAGGAACAAAAATCTGAGACAGTATTCCAAAACTTATATTCCAGTTCACTGATTTCAATGAAAATTACATTCTTTGAAAACGAAAAAATAGCGACAGACATACATTTGTTCACATTTATTATTTATTATCATTTTCCTGCAATAAAATATGGGTTTGTTGTCAAGGCATTCCACTGGTTTTTAACTTTAGAGAATCAGAATTAGCTTTCTGTACACATTTTCCGCTATCGGTAACCTATACAATGTAGAATATAGAAAGCAGACGTTTCTCATGAATGATCAGGCAAGTATATCAATCTTTAATCAGGAAATACTGAAAAATGTACTCAGTACTAGCCTCTAACATAAGGCTTGCCATGTCGAATAGCTGATCATTCTCGTCTGAAGATCACAATAACGTGAAACACATAGTGTAATGAGATTTTAGTTTCTACTTGAAATCACCTGTAGTATGATATATATATATATATATATATATATATATATATATATATATATATATATATATATATATATATATATATATATTATGTCTTTGTGTCTGTGTCTGTGTGTGTGTACATATACCGGGTATGAACATACTCAATTCGTAACTTCACTAAATGCTTCAGTACATATCAACAAAATTGAGTAGCCCCCTTCTTGTTCTCCACTTTTGAGCAACCCCCCTTGTAGCTTTCGATTTTTTGAGTGACCCCCTCAGATTACTCCGACCCCCAAGGCCATAAATAATGACGGCTCCCTAAAGACTCCCTGTGAAGGAAAAAATGTAAAGACAGCGCCATCCTTCCATGACAGACAGACAGACAGACAGACAGACAGACAGACAGACAGATAGACATCCAGACAGACACAGACACAGACACAGACACAGACACACACCCACACACATACACACTCTGATAAAATCTGTCTAGGCCAGTTTTATTTTGCGGGAGGGGGGTTTCAAAATTATAACAAGTCTGACATTTACAGTGATATCCTTCAGAGGTATTGTTTTACATGTCCGCTTTTGGTAGCTTCAAGTTGATCTACAGGAGCAATAGCTGTAGCCTTTCATTGTTTAATTATTGCGGTTTATTGAAATACAGACATTTACTAACTCTTCTAACTAAATCATCTTGAAACAAATATATTAGCCATGTGGGCACATATTATCATGTACAATATGCAAAAATATTATTGGCAAGTAAATGTTACTCTACGTGAACTAAATGCCAATGATAAATCAGATATGACCTTAAAATGCTCTGGTGTTTCAGTGCGTTTCATCAGCTTTTAAATTGATCAAGTAAATTCATATGCACATCTTTATCAGGAAAGATCGTTAAATATGCCAATTAGTCATTTGCTGATCTAAGAATGCAAAAACCACTTTCATAAATGTTATATCATAGTATCCCCGAAGCATGATTTTGGGTAAGATTTATTGTGTACGATTTTAGGAGTACAAAAACGTGCAAAAAGAAAGTGGTTCACAATGAAATCAGAAATATACTGCAAAAGCAAAACTACAAATATACATATGCAAATATACAGGTAATGAAGCTTTGATGAAGAGTTCAACAATTTGCCTGTTTCGTGATGTGTTGATTTCTTGTCATTGAGAAAGGAAGTTCAACATGATTGAATTTCTCTTCATTGCAGAACACTACTGGTTAGAAATTTCTTACTGGTGGAGCTGCGACTATAATATGTGAAAGAACCATTTTTACAACACAAACACGGTTAGTTGTACTCTTACATACTACTCGTACATGCAATTGATAAGATTCAAAGTGTGTTCGCATCAAATCAGTCAATCTAATTTACAAGAAGTCACATGTAGTTCTCGTATAAGAGATAGAAATATTAGCCTACCGATGAATTCAGTTCTGGCACGATTACAGTTTTAATTGGACATTATTAAGCCCAGCACGAAGGTGGAAATCAACACGAGACCATACTTGCCAAAATACATCGTACCAGCCACAAATTTCACATTCAGTTGCATTTTTTCGGAACGCCCTCTGGGCGTGTAACTTCGTCCTTCGCTCCTATAGCTTTAAAGGGGAAGTTCACCAAGGATTATTTTTATATGTGTTCTAGCTTTGTGGTCATTTACCCCGGAAAAGCTATTTTCGCCATTTATAACTCGTGCGATCTTTTACAAAAACCGATAAAAATAGTACAGGAAGTCACCTATGTAATTTGAATCATGGGAAAAAAGCTCCTAGCTTGGAGCTTGCATCATGTGATATAGAAGGGACCGTGTTCGGACAGGTATGGCCCCTACATTGTCCACTCACAGTAACACAGTAGTAAAAAGCAACACAAAATCTGACAGTCGACAGTTTGTTATTAGTGATTCATTGTTTATGCAAGGATACTCAGTATAAACAAAAGTTATGTAAATACGCACAGCCTGGTTTGAGCATGGGTGAGTGGACAATGCCATACCCATGGAAAGATGGTCCCTTCCATATCACATGATGCAAGCTCCAAGCTTGGAGCTTTTTTCCCATGATTCAAATTACATGGGCAACTTCCTGTGCTATTTCTATCGGTTTTTTGTAAAAAATCGCGCGAGTTATAAATGACGAAAATAGCTTTTCCGGGATAAGTGACCACAAAGCTAGCACATATGTAAAAATCATCCTTGGTGAACTTCCCCTTTAATATATCAAACATATATATGAGAGATATCTGCATGTTTACATATGGAAGTTTGCTTGAAAATTGCACAATTCAGCTACAGTTTTCGATGCACCCTAGGGGCGCATAACTTTTGAAGACACCGTATTTTTGAAGACACCGTATTTTGTATATCTTAGAGATCTTGATGTTTGGAAATTGAAAGTCTGTTTTGCAAAGTTTATTATCATTATGAAATCTGCACACTTCATATAAAAAGCATGACAACTTTTGTTTTCTTTTCTGTTTTCGCTGTGATAATTCAGTATAAGAGAGCAACGTGCACTAATATTTCACCATACAATTGATAGAGTGACATAAAAATTACAATATATTTTCGTTCTCATTGATACAGCTCTTTTCTTTAATTTGTGTTACAGGTTTTCAGGCAAAAAGGTGTTTTTCATGAATAATATGATAGTTAACAAAAGGCAATTTTGTCATCATTAGTTTTCGCTTTTAACATAAAATGCCCTCTCATACATCGCGCACATCAGATTTGGCTACAACTTATAACCAGATATGAACTGTAAATGCTCACGTGTTTCATTATATATTGCAGTTATGTATAAATTTGAACATTTGCCACATGTTTGCAACTTCATTGAAAGTATTATGATCAACATAATAAACAATATTCACCACAGATTAACTCTATAGGTCATTAAGTATTAAAATATGTAATTAACTGAAATAAAAATAATTTAATTTCTTTGACTGCTATAATTGTATCACCACTTATATAGCAAGTGTAATTGCCTTTGGTCAAGTCCTTCAAACTATATATTCCAAACTTTGAAAGCTCATTGGATATGCAAACTATTAATTAGCTGACATGAAAACTTAAGTGCAAAATGACTTCCAATATTGGTATAACCTGGTATAATCATCAATGTCATAGCATGTTATGCCAACTTTGATCAAATAAATCCAAGAATATATCCCTAATTAGGAACGTTAATTAAATACACACATTAGGAATTGGCTGAAGCAAAAATGCTTAATGCCTTTCAATAATGTTAGCTTACATAATAGTATCTTTAATGTACATGGCAAGTTTCATCAATTTTGGTCATGTAAATTCAAATATATATCCCTAATTTCAAAAATTCATTAAATATGCAAATTAGGAGCTGGATGAAGTAAAAATGCTTAATGACTTTCAATAATGTCGTATAGTAGCATCTTTAATGTACATAGCAAGTTTTGTCAACTTTTGTTCAGTCAAACCAGATAAATATCCCTGATTATGAAAGTTCATTAAATATGCAAATAAGGAATTGGCTAAAGTTCAAATGCTTAATGATTTTCAATAATGTTCTATCATAGTATCTTTAATGTACATAGCCAGTTTCATTAACTTTGGTCATGTTAAATCAAATAAATACCCCTAATTAGGAAAGTTCATAAAATATGCAAATTAGGAATTGGCTGATGTAAAAATGCTGAATGACATTTAATAATGTTCTGTCATAGTATCTTTAATGTACATGGCAAGTTTCATCAATTTTGGTCATGTAACTTCAAATCGATATCCTTAATTTCAAAAATTCATTAAATATGCAAATTAGGATTTGCATGAAGTAAAAATGCTTAATGACTTTCAATAAGGTTAAATCACAGGGGGCTGTCTACATGTCCGTCCCCAGGGGTGGGTAGGTGTTTCGTTGTATCGCTAATAAAGATATATTCTACCAACCTTTGGTGTTTCGGTCTTAACTTAGCACTGCCCTTGATAAGCTTGCGTATACGTTTTATCAACATGCTGCGTCTATTATCTGATGAGTTTGAGTTCCTAATTAGTCAAAGTAATCAAGGGTAAATTACTAATCTGTGGACGCTCTCACCAGATTATCACCGGATTAAATTTGACAAAGTCAATAACGAACGCACCAGCAAGGTATAACTTATCTTCAGTTATACCTTGCTGGTGCGTTCGTTATTGACTAAGTTAAGACCGAAACACCAAAGGTTGGTAGAATATATCTTTATTAGCGATACAACGAAACACCTACCCACCCCTGGGGACGGACATGTAGACAGCCCCCTGTGGTTAAATCATAGTATCTTCAATATGCATATCAAGTTTCGTCAATTTTGATCGAGTATATTCAGATATATACTCCTAATTAGGAAATTTCATTAAACATGCAAATTAGTAATTATCTTTCACGTCGCCCCTTAATACCTTTCAAAGCTGATATATCTTGGTGTGATCAACATTTGTAGCGAATCTCATCAAATTGTGTGCTGTCGTTGTCAATATATATCAGTTTTTTCTAAAATCATTAATTATGCAAATGAGCAAAAAGTAAGCAAGCCACACCCACCAAAAATTAATTAGTTCTTGCCATTTGCAAACTGAATGTATGTACCAGATTTGATTCTGATCTGATGAGCCGTTTTTGAGATATTGAGTACACAGACAGACAGACGGACAGACAGACAGACAGACACACAGACACACAGACAGACAGACATCGCTGCGACATATGCCCACGTGTGTCAACACGTGAGCAAAAAATAGCTTTTTATGGCTTCTCAGGAGATGTAATTGGATAGCTGGCAAGTCGAAACACCCATCAAAGGTTTTGATTTACTGCTGTTCTCTCTTTGATATTAATGAAAGACATCCATTTATGTACAACAGTTCTGGACATCTGATTATGCGCAGGAATTTATTCACCTTTTGTTTTACCTTTGTCGCAAGGGGTCACCCAGTTTTCGAAGTTGCAATAAGGGGGTCACTATGCTTTCAAAAGTTGGAAGGGGGTCAGCCGCCTTTTGACGTCATCAAAAATATATATAAATAATCCACCACTCCCAGGCAGAAGAAACTGAATAGTCCCTTTGGAGGGTCAGTAGTCCCTTAACCCTTTCACCACCATGGTTTGTCCCAAATCCATCGTTTTCTATGGTAAAGTTGGACCTGTATACAGGGAACTGGGGGTGAAAGGGTTAAAATGGAAACCAGAATCATCGTCGCGAGTCTAGGTGGGACTCGATCATGGACTACAATAGCAGAAAAAAGTAAGGGCAAAGTGAATTGATAAACTCCTAATTCTTGAAATTTGTTGACATCAAAACATCTTCGTATTCTCTCCTGGTTTTCTCTGAATTGTACCCTCTGAAGGGATGTGGGCTTTTACTGCACAAGGAAACCATTCCATTGTGAAACATTTGATGAGTAAATCCAAATTTTAATGGTCACTGTGATTCCCGCCGTTTTCAAAAATTTGTAATATTACAAAGGAAACAGAACATACAATGTCACAGGTGAAATGATCATCCCTATGTATTGCATTGGACTACTCTGTGAAACATTCAGTGCAGATAGTTTTTGCTTTTCCGCATGGAGCTGCTATTTAATGTTCGGGCAAACATTTAATCGCAGTGTAACCTTTATCTTGTTCAAAATTGCATGTACAATCCCAGCTGGCAGTTAATAATAAATGTATGCATACACCTAAATTTGTACATTCTCACAGAACTATTTAAGCCTGAAAGTACAATCATGCTTAAAGATACAGCTAATGGGGGTTTAATATTCAGCACTCAACTATCGGACCCCAGAGATTTGCCCGTGGATTAGGTAAAGAAAATTTGTTGACCTCATTCACACTAATAGTAAAATATTCTGAATAGGTCAGAATGTCAGTAGATTTAATAATAGAACATCTGGCTTGTATTTTCTGATCGATGAGTCGCTCGAAGTGAGCAGCCCACATGTTAGCAATGTGCTGACCACCTGTGATATTGTACTCGTCTTTAGGCAGGGTAACCAAACCAAACTTATTTACGGTCAATTTCCAGGACAGCTTTCCTGCATTCTAAAATTTTGAACTACATTGACGCATGTAATTGTAAACGAGTGCAAAACGATGTCTGCATTTTGACTAGCATTCAGAACAGGAATTACGTGCAATGTTACATGCTTCCATGAAGACTCACAACAGACACCCAGCACCCTTCGGATTTTCGCATCACGGTGCTAGGTATTTATACGTAATGACTGCCATGAGGAGTAGTCGTGAACAGAATTACCTGTTCATAATTGAAAATGATTGGAATATTGTTTTTAATACAGAAATGGAAAGTACAACATTCGGACATACCACACCGCCATTACTAAAGCTTCTGAAAGACATCCTTGATAAGTATCCTGAAGGCGGGCAAATTATAAAGGTAACATTCTCTCCTGTATTCTCTTATTATCTTTCAATTTATTGTTTGTCTGCGTACATGAATGTGTTTGTACGTGTGTGTCCCCGTCGGTCCGTACTTCCTATATATCAAGATCGTGCTGATTAAATTGCACTTGTACTAAGAGTAATGGCTACTGATTCGATTTTGATGACCTCGGCTTTCATGTACAGAAGGTGTTTTTAAACAATTGTAAATGAAAGGAGCTCAATTTACAGGGTCAACTGTAGTACACTTATGTTTCACATGTAATCTTATAATGGAGTAAAATGCTAAGGCCAACGTGGTCGCAGAGAGGCATTTGTTTCGTGTACAATACCATCACCAAGACACGCCCGTATCAAATAAATGTAATTCCAAGTATGCACAGTAGCAATCGAGCCTGAGTTTTCAGTTGCTAGGTATGGCTTCATTTAGTTTCATTGCCACGGTAACGTATTTTGGCAATTTTTTTCTTTTTAGTCATAACATAATTTTCGCTTATACCGCTGGTCTGATGGCATTCAATTTGATAGCTACCTACTTAAAACGCCCTTATTAAGTTTTACAATAAGATAGAACCCTACCTTTTGGATCAGGCATGGAATTTTGCAGTTGACGTACATACAATAGTTAAAAAAAGATACCATCACTTTTAAAGATTTCTCTATACAACACTATTTATTATATAACGGCAGGAATTAGTTCAGAATGCTGATGATGCTAGAGCGACAGAGGTTAAATTTCTGCTAGATACCAGACAACATGGAATAGAAACATTACTTACACCAAGCCTGGCAGACTTTCAAGGAGCATCATTATATTGCTACAACAATGAAGTGTTCACTGAAGATGACTGGAAGGGTATCCAGAATGTACAGCAAAGCGTAAAAGAAAAGGATCCGCTAAAAGTAGGAAGATTCGGTCTCGGCTTTGTGTCAGTGTATCATTTAACCGGTAAGTCATCACTGTAAATTAAGCTGTCCAGTTGTCATGGTCATCTGATTATTTTTGTGACATCATGAAAATATTTCGAAGCTGAACTTTGACTATAAAATAAGGTGCGAGACATGAGTAAAGCCTTTCATATAGACACCTTTCTAATTCGATGAGGAAGATTTAAAGCTTGAGAATCTTATAATTCCTGTTTAAATTTTGGTCTGGAGTACAGAGCTCTTTCAGCATGAAATGGTATGATAATAATAATAGTAATTAATATATATAAGTATTATATAGAAATAATAACGCGAATAATAATAGGTTCAATTTCCATGAAAATTTCACAAGTAGGGTATTTTGGGTCGAAAAGACCAAATATGATATCGATTTCACTGCCCCATGTTTCCATGGTAACCATTTTAGGGGTTGAAAATATCAATTTTTCTAATATCCCATGAAAAGTTACTTTGATTGATATGAAAATTATCTAGTGGGGGAATTCGGGTCAGAGAACACAAAAACCAGACTTATTTTAATGTTTCAAGTTGCCATGGTAACTATTTTGGCATTGAAAATGTTCCTTTTTCCCTTATTTCAATTAAAAATGTACTCGGACATAAATCCGGTATTTTGGGAATAACCTCATTATTATACACCTTTTTTAATCCAATTTTACCTCAAAAAAATCAAAATTAAAGCTTTT
>LD527081.1:70892-100992 GCA_001465055.1 Ptychodera flava
GTGACTTTTGATGGAAGAAAACTGCGCTGCACGTACATCAATGGGAAATCACCCCTATTGACAAAATCAAAATATACAACACCTCTTTATCAGAATTCCAACACAGCCTCAATGAACTATTATTAGATTTCTATATAATACTTATAGCCCCTAAACTTGTAATAATAATAATAATAATAATAATAATAATAATATTAATAATAATAAAAGCTAAGGCTAAATAGTGACATTCCTTGACAGATATTCACAGTTTTATATTGTCATCGACCACAATAGTTTTGAAGAGTGAATTGAGGCAACGCTTTGGAGAATGATTCAATTTCACATCTTTTTGAAGTTATGTTGCAGATCAGTGAAAATTCTATTTCTTATGAGAAGTCACGTATGGACCCACAGCTACACGAACATATTTAAGGAGAGTGATATTTTAATTCTGCTTGTTTGCTCTGTTTTCTCAACAGATATGCCCTCGCTGATGAGCTCAAACCAAATTGCATTCTTTGACCCATTTACACAACATTTTGGAGGTGGAGTGCCAGGTAAAGCAGTCCCATTGAATGACGAAAGGTTAAAGAATTGCTCAGATCAGTGTTCACCATTTAAAAACATTCTTGGTATAGGCGATGAACATTTTTTGAAGGGAAAGTTTAATGGAACACTGTTTCGGTTCCCCTTTCGTAAAGCTCCATCGCCTTCCCTATCTTCCACAATATTTACCCAAGAAAGAGTGAGAGAGCTTTTACAATCTTTTAAGGAGGATGCTGACAGTATCCTTTTATTTCTGAAACATGTTACTTCTGTAAGTCTATTTGAAGTAGAACAAGGAGGACAAGAAAAACTTATCTTTGAAGTCAGAAACGACACAAGTGACAAAGCTGGTATGTCGAGGTTCATCAAAGATCTGACACAAACTGAGCTGCCCACTCCCCATTTCAACCATCACACGATGACTATAACAAATGAAGAAGGAACTACTACTCAAAAATGGTTGGTTCTTAATGCAGTGTTTGGAGATGTTTCTGAAAGAATGAAACAGTTAGCAGAACAGTTGCAGCTGTTGCCTTGGATTGGTTTAGCCATGCAATGCCAGGGTGAAGGCATGCATGTAGTTGATGGCAGAGTATTTTGTTTCCTACCCTTACCTCCGTGTGAAGAAAGCAAAACAGGATTTCCAGTTCACATCAATGGCTATTTTGGATTAAGCGACAACCGCAGAAGTATAAAGTGGCCGGCTACTGATCAACAGCATGATCTGACAGCTGAATGGAACCAGCTTCTGGTACAGACATTGCTGCCGAAAGCCTATGCGATGCTCATTAAGCATTCTTTGAGACAATCGATACCACCCTTTGATGTATATGCAGCTTGGCCAACACATAGTAATATGAGAAGCAACTGGAGAGATTTCCTTCAACCATTTATCGACATTATATCCAAAGAAAGAGTTTTCCACACAAAAGCCAATGGTGGACAATGGATTTCTCTTAAGGAAATGCTTTTGAATACTCTTGAAAGACAGCCACCTCATGTGGCCAAAGTATCAGAAACTGTGATCAACTACCTCGTTAACGTATGTAGCCAACCAGTTGTTTCCTTACCTGACAACGTCTTAGATTTGATAAAAGATGATGTAAGATGTCCACAAACGGTCTCTCCCGCCATTCTTCGTCAATGTGTGCGTAAATATGATGTAACTGAATGTTCAATTGATGAGAAAACCTCCCTTCTCCAGTTTTGTCTTGATGATGGCAACTTTCAAGATCTTAACAATGTACCACTTCTTCGTTTGTCTGATGGATTGTATACAACCTTTTCACCAGACCACACGAGAACTCCCGTTCTACTGCCTACAAACACAAATCCATACTCTCTATTTCCAAGCACAAGTGATTGCTTCCATTTTGTTCATTCTGATCTCTTATATACTGCAAAGGATAAACTGGAGAAGGTTGCTGAAGCTGATGTAAGTCAAGTAAGATTCCTTGCAGATGATGATGTTGTAAAATATTTACGCGAAACACTGCCTAAGGAGTGGTCTATCACCGATAAAAATGTTGTCGAGTGGACACCTGGCAGAAAAGGTCAACCACAAAGAATTTGGCTTGAAACACTGTGGACGTGGCTGCAGGAAAGGTTTACTGATGACATAAATCAGTTTAAAGATTTACCAATCATCCCTATTCAGGAAACTAATGAGAAGGTTCAACTTCTGAAGTTGAATGCAGCAATACCTTCCATATTTGCAACTACAGATATCTCAGATGACATTGAAAATGTCTGTTCCTGCCTTAGAAGAATGGGGGTGATTGTTTTATCACATCCTGCTGAATATTTGAGGCATTCTCAGTTGAAGAAGTATATAAACTCGATGACTCCTAATGGTGTTTTAGAAGTCCTGATTAAATGTGATCTTACAAAGTATGGAAATCTAGAGGCAGCATCGTGTATAGAGAAAGTCAGCCTACGACGTCTTTTAGCTAGATTATTGCCCTCAGAACTGCCTTCTGAAGGAGGGAAATTCATATCACAGTTGCCTATCTTTGACGTACTTTCTAGGAGTGGAAGAATATCTGACTCCGACACTCCTTTATATTCGACACTGAAAAATCCATTAGCCCCATCTGTTTCTGACGAGCTGCCTAAAAATATCCCTTTGAAGACATACATGGTTACAACAGATGATCCCGATTCTCAAAAAATTACAAGCTTACTTGGAATCAAGCCTTTGAAACTAATAGAGGTCATCTCCAAATATATACTACCTGACATTCAAAATGGTTTTTACCAGTCTGAAGAGATAGACGAAATCATGGTTTGGATTTTCCAAAATTTGTTCCGCCTAAAAAGTGAAGATGCAATGCTGCCTCACAGCCTACGGCTTATCCCATTTGTAAAGACCGATGATCTCACAAGATTTAGACCCAATGAATTATTTGATCCTGAAGACAGCATCCTCAAGATTTTACTTGATGGACAAAATGTCTTTCCCATTCAGCCATACTGTCATCTTGAAATTGTAGTGGTACTTCGAGACCTAGGGCTTAAGCGCACTTCTGATTTGACAGCTCGTGATCTTTTATCATCTGCTCTTAAATGTCATGATGAGAATAATACAGGGACTCCCAATATTGAGAGAGCGAAGGCTCTCCTACAGTGTTTAGATCACAGTCCAGATGTTCTCTTAAATGAAATCCATGGCAAGCCTCTCTACGAACACTTGAAGACTATAAAGTGGGTGCCAAGATTGAAGCATAGAACAAATGATTATCCAGCAATGCTACCATGGTTCCAGGATGACATGAGCCTTTACAAGCCTTCTGATATATATACTATGGACCATGCATCTTGTGTCGGTGGAGTCATGCCAATTGTAGGATCAATTTCTGATGATATGATATGTGATGATATGAAAAAGTATTTGAAATGGGATTGCACACCATCTATTGAAATCCTTATTAAACAATTGCATGTTGTAATTGATGAATGGCTTGCTTTAAGGAAGTGCAAACCAAAGGGTTTCAACAAGGTAGTTGAAGATGCTGTTTGTAAAATATACTCACAGTTTCAAGAGCTACATGACAAAGAGCTGTCATTTTCCCCTTGTGAGAGTAAAGTAGTGGCCAATATGAAAAATATGCAATGTCCATGGATATGGAATGGAGATGGATTCAGTAGTCCGCAAACAATGGCATTCAGGTTAAATTTTGCATTTGATATGAAGCCTCATCTCTTTGAAATTCCTGAATGTGTTCAGGAGATCACAAGATTTCTTGAAGACTGTGGTGTCCGAAATGAATTTAGTGATGATGATATGGTTTCGGTGTTAATCATTATCAAGGATAAAGCCCTTGATAGAAAATGTGACCCTGATGTTCAACGAGATCTTCAATTATGTGTCAGTATTTTGGATTGGATAACAAGAGAAGATAAACAAATTGATGAATACCTTCAGAAGAAAATGTATATCCCAATTAAAGGTGATGATATGGGTTTGCATTTTGCAATTTCTACAGAATGTACATACTGTGATAATAACAATCTAATGGCAGAGGTTAGTTTCGAAAATGAAAAGGAAGATGGCAATGAACCTTTATATATAGTACATGACAGGATCTCTAATAAGACAGCACGTCTATTAGGTATTCCTCCCTTAAGTCAAAGACTTGCACAGCCTGATCCCTTGGGATTCGATTATGAATCTACAGGTCCATATGAACCTCTGACAACACGTTTGAAAAACATCCTAAGTGATTATGTTGCAGGTAGCATTTTTAAAGAACTTATTCAGAATGCTGATGATGCAGGAGCTGAAGAGGTGAAGTTTTTGATCGATTGGCGAGCAAATATTGATCATAGAACCACATTATTTTCTAAAGAAATGGAGATGTGTCAGGGACCAGCCTTGTGGGCATATAACGATGCTGTCTTTACAGATGAAGATCTTCAAAACATTAACAAAATGGCAGGAGGTACAAAAAAGGAGGATACTAACAAGGTTGGGCGCTTTGGCTTAGGATTCAACTCTATATACAATTTGACTGATGCACCTAGTTTAATCACACGGAACTTCTTCATTATGTTTGATCCCCACACGACTCACATACCAAATCTTATCAAATGCAAGTCTCAACCCGGCATTAAGCTGAACTTAGAAAAGAATCCCAGGGTCCTTCGAATGTACAAAGACCAATTTCATGTCTACAATGGTATATTTGGGTGTGACCTCAACAAACAAGCCTCTTTTGATTCAACACTCTTCAGATTTCCATTGCGAACAGCAGATGCTGCCAAAACAAGTGAAATATCATTGAAGGTATATGATCAGGAGCAAATGGAGAAACTTGTGAATGCTTTGGAAAAACAGTCACTCTCACTGCTTCTCTTTACGCAACATGTGAAACGAGTAGAAGTGTTTCAATTGAGACCTGAAAGCCAGAATGTTAGGGATGTAGACCTGCTGCTCACATTCACTATTGAAGAGGGAATTGACAAAAAGGTGACTTCTGGTTCAACTGGCTTAAGCTCATTTGATGAATGCAGACAACATTTGAAACATGGAACAGCATATATGAAGATGTCATCTGCAATTGAGAATGACATATCTCCGTCGTTACGATCACCAGCACTAGTATCATACACAGTGAAGACTATCTGCAATAAAAACAACCAAAATGGAGGCAAACATGAGTATGACGAGCAAATGTGGATAATATCTTCATGCATTTCTGACTGCGAAGCCAAAACATTAGCCTTGATAGAAGAGGGGAAAAGATGTGGTCTTTTGCCCTGTGGAGGTGTAGCGGTAAAGTTACAGGCTAATGGGGCCCTCAAATACACAGTATCTGAAACAAAGGGAGAACTTTTCTGTTTCCTTCCATTAAACATCCAGAACAACATGCCCGTCCATGTTAATGGTTGCTTTGCTGTGGATTCACATAGACGAAGTATTCGACAACATGTAAATTCTGATCTTGAAAAACCTATAGAAGTCAGATGGAATGAAGTTCTCATGAATGATGTCATAAGCAGAGCATATGTCCATCTACTAGAAACATTACTGCAAAATGACATACTTCAAGACAAACGGGTAGTTTACTCTCTCTGGCCTGTTGCAACACACAAAGGAGAACTTTATGTTGATATTGTTAAGGGATTTTACAACTGCGTAGTCAGAGGCCATGGAACACAATCATTACCTAAGGTATTTCTGCAAGAACCATACATTGACGGACACAGGTGTTTGTCTTTGTTGTCTGTAAAAATCATTGATCCTGTCATGAAGAAGGAAGACGAAGATCTAGCGATTGCTGCTCGGCAAGTAGTCAACAGTCACCTTGCCAAAGCGCCACATAAACATCAGAGAACTGCTGACATAGAAGATATAATTCTTCTAACTTTTAAAGTCTTAGAGCTGTGTTCCGAAGTTCAACACTTGATTGTCTCTGAAAAACAGTTCTACCAACAGTACTTTTTCCCTAATGTGGTAGACGTTCAGAGAGATGTCCGAGACAAGTTTATTCTTGATGCCCTTACTCGGGATAAATGGAAAAGTAGGGAGTACTTACAACAATTGCTTCAGGAAAGTCTGTGCATACCAACATCACCAAATGGTTGCAAGTTGTCTAAGCCCTTAGATCTTGTGAACCCACGCTCTCCACTTCTTGCAAATTTATTTGATGAATGCGATGAGAAATTTCCATATGGTGACTATAGTCTTGATGGCTGCCTGGAAAAACTCACTGAACTTGGAATGGCGAGGGAGTCTTTGCTTTGGTCAGATGTTATTGAACGAACGGAGTCAATACAGCCAATGTATGCAAGAGATAAATCAAAAGCACTTTGGCGTGTTAAGTTCTTGATAGAATACCTGAGTGCACAAAGAAAAGTGTGTCCAGAAGACGTAAGGATGCAACTGTGTATGACACAGTTTTTACCTGTGCTTCAAAAACCCAAAGATTTTGTTCTTCCATGGCACGTGCCTTCAAATGAGATTCTCTCACCCAATGACGTGCATTGCAGACAAAATGAACTTCTTGTCTTCACGACAAAACCAGTCTTAAATGATGAAAATCCTGAAGGTTTTGGATGTGGTAAAATTCCATCAGATGTAGAAAATTTACTTGGTTTAAACAAACTACCAACCATAGAAGTCATTCTTAGACATCTTTCTAACATCATTGATTGCAAAAATACGCAACAATGTTGTATCATATTGGAGAACGTTTGTAATACTATATATGAATATATTGAATGTCGCATCTTCAGTGTGAACCCAAGCAGTCATCTGGTTTATTCTACTGAAAACTTTGGTGCAATTAGCCGAACAGAATCAGAGTCAGAGCTGCAGCAACTAAAGGAATTCTCAAAACCATTTCTGTTTGTAGATGGTACCTTCGTACATCCGCAACAAATATCATATAACTGGCATACCAATCATTCACCTTATTTATACAGAATGCCAGATTATTTGAAGAAGTTTAACAAGCTCCTAAAGGCATGTGACGTGAGGGTAAACTTTGAATTAGAAGATTTTATTAATGCCCTCATGACGCTGGAGAGAAAAAAAAGTGGTGTGCCATTAAAAACGGATGAGCTGCAAATGGTTTGCAATTGGCTGAGCCAATTCAGTCACTTTGATAATATTTCAGATGACACTGTAAGAGATATTTACATACCAGATGACAAAATGATTCTACGTCATCCAATTCACCTGGCATACAAAGATGTTGACTGGACAACCTCTGAAGATGGCGAGGAAGACTACTCTTTCACTCACGAATTGATAAACTGGCCTCTTGCGAGAAAGCTAGGTGTTAAAGTTGTCAGGTCAAGAAAGCTTGACCGCTATTCATCTGCAGAGGGATTCTACGTTGGAGAAGATTTTGGCCAAGAAGAGAAGTTAACAGATAGGATCAAAGGCATCATTAGAGACTATCCTTCTAGCACTGAAATCTTGAAAGAGCTGGTGCAAAATGCTGATGACGCAAAAGCCACAGAACTTCATTTTATATATGACAGACGCTACCACAACACCAACAGAGTTTTCAGTGATAGATGGGAAGAACTCCAAGGTCCTGCGCTATGTGTTTATAATGACAAGCCTTTTACAGAGGATGACATTAAAGGAATACAACGCCTTGGTACTGGTGGCAAACGAGATATTTCTGAGGCTACTGGTCAATATGGAATTGGTTTCAATGCTGTGTATCGTTTGACTGATTGCCCTTCCTTCATTACTAATGACACTGACCTTGTTGTTTTTGACCCCCGTGTACAGTATGTTCCTGGTGCAACAAGGCTGAGGCCAGGAAGAAGGATTAAGGTTGAAAAGTTGCGAAAAGACTTTCCAGACATTGTGTCACCATATCTATCTGACATGTTGAAATTGACAGAAGCAACAATATTCCGATTTCCCCTACGTAAAATACGATCGGAAATTTCTGAAAAGGTGTACAATGAGAAAGAAATGCAAAAGCTGATTTCTCTTTTTAGAGAAGACGTCCATCATATTCTGCTCTTTGTAAATCATCTCCAAACTATCAAAATTTCTGAAATAGATAAAGATGGGAAAGTAAAGAATGCAATTACAGCAACAGCAAAAATGTCTACGGAAGATAGTGTACAACGGAGGCAATTTTCTGAAGACATTAGATATCAAGCAAAAATCACAAAAAAAGTCCCATCGAAAATATGGGAAATACCACCAACTAATGTTTGTTATTTCATGACTGTAAAAGTTTCAGATAGAAGTGAACATCAATGGTTGATTACACGGCAAGTGGGTTTCTCTCCTTTCGCCAAAGACAAAAAAATTGAATGTCAAATGGAAGACATGGTGAAGTTCCTTCTACCAAGGGGTGGAACAGCTATGTCAATTCAAAATGATACAACTAAGTCTGTAGCATTTTGCTCTCTGCCATTACCTGTACAAACAGGGCTTCCATTTAATGTGAATGGACATTTTGCACTTTCATCAGACAGAAGAAATTTGTGGAGATATGGCAGTAGGAGTAAATGGAATGAATGCATACAGTTACACATTATTGCACCATGTGTGCTAGTTGGTCTTAAAAAGATGAAAGATTCTTTCTCCTCGGAGGGAAATACTCAAAAAAGAGTAAGTGATTATTTGGCCTATTTCCCAATGATTGAAAAAGTGCACACAGAATGGAGATATCTTGCTGCACAAATCTACAAATTGCTGTCCATCACAAACGAAGAACTATTCCCAGTGATTACGCCATCCCATCCACGCAAAACTGAAGGATTGTGTGATATCAAGAATGATGAAATAGTCACATGGTTTTCATTTGTCGATGTATACTTCAACATGAGGCCCTCAAAAGGAGATAGTGTCACAACTGATTCATTGGAAAGTATTCTGCTAGAGACAGGATTTCCTCTCACAGTATTGACTCATGAAATTGCTGAAAACTTCCTTAAAGCTGGTGTAGAGAATATAAAGAAAATGACACCAGAAAATGTTATGAAATTCTTTGAGAATTGGTCTTCACTGCAGTGTACTATAGGCCCAGTACCATGCAACGTCAGCGAAACAAGCTTTGGCAATGCTAGGCGTGTTAAAGTGATCTTGAAGTTTTGTCTTAAAGCAAAAGAAATGTGTCTTCATGGAATACCTCTTTGCTTGACTGCTGATTACATTCTAAGGAGTTATGATGCGAATAAGCCCGTTTACGTTTCTCAGTTTTCTTCACTTTTGCCAAAGTTACCAGACTGTTTTGTTGCTGATGAAATAGTTCATATTCTCGGTCCAGAAATTGATAAGGAGGAAGCACTGAAAGAATTCAAGGAAGAGGATCTATCAGCAAAAATGGATATTGTCATGCCAACATATTGGAAAGGATGTGGACAATATGTGCAATGGAATCCAAGTTGTTGTGACCAGCCATCTGAACAATGGATGAAGACGTTATGGTCTTTCTTACATTCTCTCTGGAAAGAAGAGAATGATCCACTAGTGTCCCTTAAGCAGTGGCCTATCATCCCAGCTAAAGGATCAAAACTGCTGACTCCATCACTGTCAAGGACAATACTAGATAGTCGTCAATTTGGAGGAGACATATTTCGAGACAATATCAGAGATGTTGAAACTGTATTGTGCAAGCTTGACTGCCCAGAGGTTGATTATGATGCAATAGCGTGTGACTGTGATGCAATAGCTTGTGACTACGATGAGCAAAATGAAATTAAAGTAATAGAAAATACAACAGTGCAGTTACTATCAAAATTACAAGCACAGAAATTACTCAAGAAACATGTTGCTCATATTACATCTCACTTTGATATTATATCAGTTCTCTACCATCACTTCCAAACTGGTCAGTGCAATGTGTCCCTGGAGGAATCAGAATGCATAACACTTCTTCAATATATTCAAGAATGCACATCTACAATATACTCAGACAAAGCAAATCTCAGTAAATTGAAAAGCCTTCCACTACATTTCACAATATTTGGATCACCGGTCAGCATCAACCGATGGTTGAAGTGTTATGTCCTACACAGTGGAATTCCTGAAATAGAGAGAGATGTGTGGATCGACCAATGTAGCTGTGTATTCCTGAAGGAACAGACTAGTTTAAAGATTCTGTATGATGCAATTGGTGTACAGAGTATAAATCCTGTAGAAGTATACACTAAATTCATCTTTCGACATTTTGAGGAATTCAGTGATGAAGCTCGTTTTGAACACTTGATATTTCTAAAAGATTCACCGGCTTTTAATTCCGATAATTCGGGACTCATTGCTTGCTTGGAAAGTTTGGCATTTATACCAAACCAAGATGATTCTAAACCTTTACGCTGTGCAAATCAGTGTTTTGATCAAAATAATGAGATCTTCCAAGAAATGCTTCCAAAATGCTCGTTCGCTATGACCCCATATGATACTGAAGATTGGCATCCTTTTCTCGAATTATGTGGTCTGAAGCAGAAGGTTGATGAAGAGCTATATCTCATATTTGCTAATAAGATCGAAAACCATAGTCATGACCACAAGAGCAGGCAGGCCAAATTGTTGATCTGCTACCTGTTCGATCATGCCCATCTTCACCATAGCGAGTCATTTCTTGACAAAATATCTACGGTAAAATTTGTGCCCACACAGAAGCCAAATGAGGAACAACTATCCATTTGCTCTAAACATTTTATGGTAAACGATACGTTCACCTGTTTCCGAGAATCTGTTGCAAATGATAAAGAAAAACTAGTGTGGACAGTATCACCACTACTCCCGGAGTGGGCTGATCCACACTATGCGAATGGCAACACCAACTTAAGAAGCAGTTTAATAAATTATAAAGAAAAATTAGTGTGGACAGCATCACCACTACCCCCAGAGAGGGCCGATCCAAACTATACGAATGGCAACATCAACTTAAGAAGCAGTTTAGGCATAAAGGCAGTGCCTTCACTTGATAGTGTCTTGCAACACTGTGGAAATGTCGCAGACGCTGTTTCTGCCAGAAATAAAGCAGAGCTCGAGGAAAGATTGGACCAATGTAATGCTGCATCAGCTGGGCTACTGACTGAAGTTATGATAGAGATTTATGAATTTATGATACAGGAATGTTTACACTATGCAACAGAAGAGTCCACATGCTCTGAAAAATGTCCAGACAACATATGCAGTGTTTGTAAACAAATCCATGCAGCCTTATATGATGTCTCATGCGTAATCGTTGAAGACGGATGCATGATGGTCAGAGCAAATCAAGTGTTTCTTCAACAAAATAGATACACTGTAGAACCGTTTTTACACTGCATGCCACTAAAACTTGGGAAATACGTCGGACTTTTTAGACTGCTTGGGGCACAGGAAACAGCAACAGCTACACAGTTTGCCATTGTCTTGGATGAGATGTACAAACTTTATGGGTCAAATGATCTCGATGAAAATTGTCTAAATATAGCAAGAAAGGCAATTGAGGGCCTTTTCTTTTGCCTACAAAATAAAGAAACACTGGTCACAACACATTCAGCAACACTTCCAGGTGGTTTGCCTCCTTTGAAAAACATGTACTTGTTAAATGAGTCAAAACAACTACATCAATCCACCCAATTGGTATTCAATGATTTGTATGATAGGATTGGAAAAACACGAGGATTTAAATGTCAATTTCTGGTAGACTTATCATCGCTCTCTCTGCATTTACATTCACAAATCCTGGTTGAAAGGATTCCAGAACACCTTCGGCCAAAGTTTCTAAGCAGCATGATAAATGAAGAGCTTCAGCCGACGCAACCATGTGTACAATCCAAATACTGCACAAATGAAGAAGATTTCACAAGTTTACTGTCATCAGAATATTTTGCTGAGGCCATTCTTAGACTCATTGCACGGCGTTCAAAAATGGCCATTTCCAATGAATTGAAAATACGTCTTGCACGACTGAAGACCATTAAGATCCATTGTGTACGCTGTGTAAGAGTTAATCTCATCAAGATCACGACTGGAGAAATCGTTTATGGACGATCCTCACCCATTTACTTGCAAGAAGATGATCAAAGATACTCTTTATACATGCAACATTCGTCACAAGAAGATACCATGAAAATAGTACCACTTTTTGCAAGAGCAGTATGTTTAATACTAAAAGGAATGGCTGACTCAGTACAATTAGACATTTTCCAACTTTTGAGACTTAAGTCAATGGAGAGTATTAATACATATCTTGACCAGGAAGGTTGTGAAACATTATTTGAAATTTCTGATTCACTCTTACCTCGTGTTGGGTCAGAAATACCGCAGAATAAAATTCACCTACTGAAGCAACATCCAAATTATTACTTCCGGAAGGATGAATATGTCGGTTACAGATTAGATAATGACAGCACTGCATCTACATTCGTGTACGCTAAGATTATTAAAGAGGTGAAAATAGCTACTGGGTTATGCGAAGGTGATTTTGCCTACAATGTAAAACGAATATATGAAGTTGATATAGGAAAAGATGAATTGATTGCAGTTTCAACGTTGGACCTTTACAAAATACAAGGAGTTTTGAGAAAGAAATTTCTCGTGCCGTATGAACAATCACCGTCGTTGCCAGATATGGGAAAATCTCTGGATGACAGACTTGATGAAGTGTCTGATCTCCTAGAAGATATTTGGTCTGACACTTCTTTGACTGATGACGAACGGAGAAAGGCTATTAAACGGCTTTACCTCGAGTGGCATCCAGACAAGAACTTCGGGAATGAAGAACTCGCTACTGAGGTGTTTAAACATATCAAGAATGAATTGGATAGACTGGAACAGGGCCGTCCAAGGAAGAAAACGGCAAGTGGAAGTGCAACAACTGGGGGATCAAGCAGGATATCATCTTCATTTAGACATCGATATCGTAGCCGGGGGTATTCTTCATTCTATGAAAGATGGGACAGTGAAGCGAGGATGCACAGAGAAAACAGAAATGAAACAAATGCAGGAAGTTCACACTATGAACCTTATTCTTCCACTTCCTCAAAGCGACCGGACCTTGCAGAAGGCAAACGGTGGTTCCGGCAGGCAAGGGTAGATCTAATTGCAGCACACAAGGACTTTGTGGACACAGATGGCAAAAGCTATGAATGGGTGTCATTTAAATGTCAGCAGGCAGCCGAGAAGGCTCTGAAAGGTGGTCTGTACGCAACACTTGGCTATTTGCCATACTCTCACAGTCACTCAAATATTTCCCTTGCGTCTTCATTATCAGATCATGCATCAGATATTGATGTTGTAGCTGATGCCTTAGCACTAATGAATCTGAAATGTGACCATATTCATCCAAGATACCCGGATATGCATGCCCATCATCAAATACCAAATGATGTCTACACAAGACAGAATGCCGACAAAGCACTTGAACATACAACAAATATTCTACAATCAGTAGGGAATATTGTGTCTGAACAGCTGGGCTAGAGACGTTTTGTATCGAGGTGGGTCTTAGTTGTGACTCTGTGTCAATGATACAGTAATTAAGGTTATAGTCTATGGTAACCTAGTGCCAGTATAGTGATCGTCATGTTTCTCATCAGCTATTGATCTGGCATTTTGGCTCTAATAATATTGTTTCTTAAGAAGTGATTCCTGATTTCAAATGGAAATTGCTTGATATTGCACGAAACGTTCATCATGGTTCGGGAGACATATTTTCATAACGTAAAACTCCTGCAGAACATTCCTAGATTTTTGAAATTGATCTGGCACTGTTGGCGGAAATCTTCAAATAATAAGTAAATTTTCCACTGTTATTCGGATTGGTTTTTAATATTGTTCAGCATGCTATAACATTTTACATTGACATTTACGCACTCCTAGAATGTGGTCTACCCCTCATTGTCACTTCCATTACTTGCCAAAACGTATACGTGGCGCCCTTTGTGGTGGTGTTTTCAGCGATGTGGTCTAAAATGGAGGTATAAATTTTAGTGCGACTACATCTAAAATGTGGCATGATTTTACCCAGCCAAATTTAATTAAAGCCAAACTTTTGTTTTGTTTCTAAAGTTTAGATTTTCCCTATAAATTTTTTGAGCAAAATGTTTAGTTTTTTGTCTCAGCAAATCATTTCTTAGTCAGGGATAACTGATTTGGAGAAAGGCTTTGCTTGTGCCCCGGCCGTACAATAGCTTTATTTTGCTCATAAGATGTGAATTTCGACTGAATGGCTCTTTACTTGGGTCAAAGGTCATAGAGGTCCTCTAAAATGGGGTCCTAAAATAACGAGATGTGTGGCCTTAAATGGGATATTTGGTATTCCCCTCAGGGCACTACCTCTTGTGTTTCTCAATGAAACATTGTATAACCATATTCATTTCCTTGAAAATATGTTAAATAAAATATTCAAATCAGTTGTGGTGCAGTCAGAGATTTAAGGTTGTAAGCTAGTTATCTGTTCATAGTCAGTCGATATACTGTCGATTGTTTTGGTTGGAAACATGTACTTCAACAAAATAGGAAACGACATTGCGACCGAGTAGTCAACCTTTTATTAAATTTAATGTATTAGTTTACATTATATATTACATAAGTCATAGATTTCTCCACATACTATTAGCAATGTTTATAAGCTGTGTTCGTAAGGTTAATATTGGTTTTATTGACAACGTAAGCGGAAATTGAGATAACAGTTCTATCAAAACATAAGCAAATGAAATTTTCTTTTTGAAGTATGAGCAAATAATTTGTTCTCAAATTGAAACATACACGACGTGCTGTAAGCAATCTATACATCGAAAAGTTGTGATGTTCTTCTTTTGATTGTGTACCAATGTTATCTGTTTAATTAGGTATCTCAATGTTTAATTAAAGGGACAAAGTCGACACAGGTTTTGGACATATTAAATGTAACCATCACGAAAGTGAATAAATGGTCATGACCATTAATTCATTTTCGCGATGGTTTCATGTATCGTGTCTAAAATCGGGGTTGAATATATGCATGGTCACCCATTTATTCAGTATCTTTCAACATGTCAAACAATATAAGTAGTATCTTGCATTAAACTAAATTAATCAAAAATGGCCGACTTTGTCACTTAATACTTTGTTCTTTGTTAATAGCTGTACTGTCTAAATGTCCAATTTTGACATGTACAATTCGATTGATCGATGTAATGGGACGTGTCTTCAAATGACAATTTCACTTTGATGTTTATAAAACATGTTTCAGAAAAAACCTATCAATTGCTTTCTTAAGATTTTTCTAAAGAAAGCAATCGCCTGATTGTGTCTAAAATCACTATCTGAGAATTTCTATTAAAATATGTCAGTTTTGCTTATTCATCTTTATCAGAGAACCCTGAGTCTAATTATATAATGTCGATTAAATTATGCATTAAACTTTAACATATGAATCAACGTATTCAATAATGTCATTTATCTGTAATCTCTGCTTTTATATTTGTATAGATATCGTAGGGTCATACACAGTATCTGTTGACTTGTTGAATAAGTTGCTAGATTTCGTCCAAACCAATGTCAATTTAAGTCTCGAAATGAAAAACGCTCAAATGTGAAACACAGTTTCAGATTATCATCCACATCATGTTTCCAATATATGTCACGTATAAACGACTCTTGCGTAAAAAATTGTATTATATGGTGTTCAATTAACAGGCTATAGCAAAGCATAAATTTGCTATTTTAAAGAAAGTGTCTTCACGATCTTACATTGTATATTTTACTTTGTAGTGATGGTAACATAAACAAAAAGACATAACGACGAGATAAAGTAACAGCAAATTTTTGTGTTTTGAAAATATTTCCATTTCCAATTATGTATGACATTACAGGAACATTAAGATATTATAGTTTTTTTCTCTTTATTGTCAGTTCGTCTCCACTATGTCAATAAAGAATATTTGAGTTATAGCATACTGCGATATTGCATAGACATTAAAGCCATATCGTAACAAACTGCATTTAATTAATTTTTCTTGATATGGATTTTGCCCCTCTGCATAGATATGTAGAGAGTTGATATTGCGATTAAGGGAACCTTTTATTTCATAAAAAATGTGCACTCCAATATCAAGTGTCATGCGTTATCCTTTGTATTCGAATGTTTTTTCTAATCGTGTTAATTCCCTGTAATGTTTAAGACTGCTACTTATTATTATGTAACATTTCGATCGAAACTTTCTACTTTTGAGTGTTTACTTGATTATGGATATATCACGAGATTTAGTCAGATAGTGCTTTTTAAATATAATGTGAAAGGTCAAGTGAAGATTGTAAAACATTAGAATGCAAGTCATTAAAGTTTTAGCGATTATAATATAAGCTGATATGTAACAATATTGTCGGGGCAGCATTACTTTTTTAGCTCTAGAAATAAGTTCGATGATTAGCATTAAGTTTGAACGTCGATACGATTCTTGCTGTACATTATCAGAAGAAGCAAACGCCTCATGAGTTACTGTAGTTTTCATAACAGCAACAATATGATGCACAAATGAAGAGTTGTGGACGCGGACTTTCGGATACGAATAATGAAATGTTTTTCTAGATGCCTGTAGCTAGATAATCTATCTCTCACTTTAACGACTCCTTAGGTTACTTGTGATTAATGCAAGGCAGACCTTGTGTCCACTAATCTTCAGTCTTGCAAATGATTTACAACAAAAGATGAATAATAGGGTCACCAGATCACACACGCGATATAGTTATTTGTTCCTGGAATTAGTGAATAGTTTGACGATGAATGTCCTGTGAATTCTTGTACAGCAAACAATTACTATATTACACTTTGAGACAGAATCTCGTCAAAACTAGAAAATTATGTCCGACAAAATCATGTTTTGCTCCTAAACAACTCCGAACGGTAAAACAAAGAATTTACTTACTCTGGCTAACAAGTTTATAGACAAAATACTGTCGGAAAAATGATTACGGTTGGTTCCCTGTAAAGTAGGGTTCAGTAAGCACACCAGGGCTGTAGCTTGATTGGGCAGGGGCAACTCTCTAGCCCGAATTGTTAACACTTTCAATATTTCTGTGTTGAAGCGACAAAGGCATTCATTAATTGACGACTTTTATTCAATTGAACACATGCACAAAGATGTAAAATAAAATGGTAACACAGAAGCGTAGATACTATGCGACTTTTAGTGTTCCAAAGTATCAAATCTGGGTATTTCACTGTATTCCCGTTTTTGAACGTGTGACACGAGTGTGTAAAGGCATGTGGGGCCGCAGCTGTACATGAGCTTAGGTGTTCCACGGTGTCTATAAACTTCATTTAAATAGGGTGTCAAGTATGTCCAAGATTAACTTTGCCAACAAACGATTTATCAGGCAATCTATTTCGACTTTTGTCAACAAGCAGACAGAGTAAGCTGTCAGTTTGAAATTCAAAAGAAAACATTACTAGCCAGCAATTGAAACAAAGAAAACTCATGTTCCCTGCGCTGAAAATATTGACCCGCAATTTGGCATGCTTTGTTTTAAACGAAATGCCGAAATAGTCCTAAGCACCGAGATAATTAACTGAAGAAATATCAACTGGAGAAAATTATTAAACTAAGTAGATATTAAGAAATTCGACTTAGACGTTTTGCTGTTACACTGATATACAATGTCTTTTGTTATCGACATTTTTTGACTTAAATCTTGGCTTTTACATTTTATGAGGTGCTCTCCTTTGAAATGAAAAATATTCTAAAGCAACGCAGATAATTACCAGATATGAATTGAAAATGCTCACGTGTTTAATTATATATTGCAGTTATGTGTAAATTTGAACCTTTGTCACATGTTTGCAACTTCATTGAAATTGTTATGATCAATATAATGAAAAATATTCACCACAGATTAATTCTAAATCCAAGTATACATCCCAAATCAGGAAAGTTCATTAAAATATGCAAATAAGGAATTGACTGAAATGTTATCATTAAATTGTCTGAAGTAAAAATGCTTAATGACTTTAAGTATAGGATAAAGCCCGAGTACGAGGGTTTTATCCGACTTAAAAACTATCGCCCCTAACTGATATATTTTCGTTTTCAATGTGTTTACGTCAACCGTCCCCTTTGTCAATGTAACATGTTTAGGATATGAATTAAAACTTTTAATTGTGAAATAGCCTTCCAATGTAATGGAACATCCTATAAATGCCCTAGGGCACATTAGTTTAAATGCCCTAGGGCACATTAGTTTATGTTTGTACCACAGCAGATGTTGTGTTGCAGCTTGTTTCCGCTGTGTTACCAAATTTAAATATTAAAACGTACCAGATGTCTACAGAATATGACATGTTCACTTTTGATTGGACAGTACTTTTACTATGGCGCTATCATTCATTTCTGGAATTTGGTGACAAGGCTTTACGAGTAGATAAAACACCCTGAATTGAGCACTCTGATTGGTCAATCAACAGTAGATAGTTTTTAAATAATATTGTATCATAGTATCTTCAATGTACAAAGCAATTTGTCAACTTTGGTCCAGTCAAGACAGATAAATATCCTTAATTAGGAAAGTTCATTAAATTTGCAAATAAGGAATTGGCTAAAGTAAAAATGCTTAATGACTTTCAATTTTGTATCATAGTATCTTTAATGTACATAACAAGTCTCATCAACTTTGGTCTTGTCAATAAAGATAAATATCCCTAATTAGAAAAGTTCATTAAATATGTAAATTAGGAATTGGCTGAAGTAAAAAAGTTTGATGACTTTCAATAATGTTGTTTTATAGTATCTTCAATAGATGTAGAAGATTCATTAACTTCGGTTGAGTCAATTCAGATATATATCTCTAATTAGTGAAGTTCATTAAATATGTAAATAAGGAATTGACTGAAGTAAAACTGCTTAATGATTTTCAATAATGTCATACCATAGTATCTTCAATGTAAATAGCAAGTTTCATCAACTTTGGTCAAGTCAATTCAGATATGTATATCTAATTAGGAAAGTTTATTAAATATGCAAATAAGGAGTTGGCTGAAGTAAACATCTTTAATTCAACAATGTTATATCATAGTATCTTTAATGTACATAGCAAGATTCATCATATTTGGTCAAGTCAATTCAAATAAATCCCTAAATTCAAAAGTTCATTAAATATGCAAATTAAGAGTTTGATGAAGTAAAAATGCTTTAATGACTTTCAATAATGTTAAATCATATTATCTTCAATATACATACCAGGTTCTGTCAATTTTGATCAAGTCAAATCAGATATATATCCCTATTTAGGAAAGTTCATTAAATATGCAAATTATCCATTACCTTTTACGTCATCCCTTAATATCTTTCACAGCTGATATATCTTGGTGTGATCAACATTTGTAGCAAATCTCATCAAATTGTGTGCAGTCTTTGTCAATATATAACTGTTTTTTCTAAAATCATTAATTACGCAAATGAGCAAAAAGTAAGCAAGCCACACCCACCAAAGACTAATCACTTCTTGCCATATGCAAACTGAATCTATGTACCAGATTTGATTCCGATCTGATGAGCCGTTTTTGAGATATCGAGCATACAGACAGACAGACAGACGGACAGACAGACAGACAGACAGACATCGCTGCGACATATGCTCACGCGTGTGAACACGTGAGCAAAAAACTGGCGCGGAATACCAAAATATTGGAGCAATCAGTTCAATCTGAGATCACATAACCACTATTGTTTACGGTGTGTGTTGTAAAGTATTTATTACGAGTCCTAATCATAATTGGAAAAAAGAAACAAAACCCATATAGAACATGTTTATAATCATGATAGCCATAGACGAAAACTACTAGATCAAGGTCATTGAAGTAATTCTAATACACTTTTGCCAAAAATATTGAACTAGAAATGTCTTTAGGGTGTTAGGAGTTTACTTTATATCACAACATAAACCACATCATTGTTATGGCGTAGTTTTCGCTATGTCCAGGTCGTTTTAAACCGAGATAATTAATTAATGAATTTAAAATGCAAATAATATGCAGAATATGTATACTAAATTTATTTAAATTACCGTATTCCCAGCTATGCAAGGTTCTGCTCCCTTGGCAATTTAGCCAGCTTACGGCTCTGTACATCAGTAGGAGTCATAATTGTTTTGAATTTTCATGAATTATATTGTCACGTAGCGTGTTTGTGATGTGGCTATTATCGGGTACGCACACTCTATGGCGTGGAACGTCAGGCAGTAGCGACGGCAACTGGTACACAAATATACTCTAAGTCGAAGCACTTTATTCAGCTGAGTAACATAAATTACACGTTAAAACTTCTATGTCTCACACTAGTCTAATGATAGGCGTCGGTCACGGTCAGTGTCGTCTCGAGCGTTGCAACAGGTTCTCAACAGGTTCTACAAAGACGTGGTCCACCACAGTCAAACAGACTGGGCTTCTCACTAAAGTCGGTACGTCAAAGTCTCAAACGTCTACATCTCTGTACAGGAACACGTCAAGAATCATGAAGTGAAGTGTCTCTGTGTCTAGAATGTGTACAACTTAAATCGCTCTAAATCTGCATATTTTCATGCCTTTGGTATGCATCTATAATTAACTAAAGAATTAACTAACGGCAGTCGGCATGTGCTAATGACTTAAGCTTTTGTCAAAACAATATGTTCACTAAAGATGGATGAACGGTTACATCAAAAGGTCACGAAAATAAACAAGGGAATCGTTCTCACGATGCACCACGTGCAGAAGGGGTTACCATAGGTCACAGTCATTGTCGTCATACAAACTAAATTCAAGTCATATCGAATGGCTACGTCACAATATGTCAATAGCAATTCCAGAGTACACGAGACGATTTCTGCGAGAAATGATTGTTCAAATGCATCATGCTCAGACTGTGGTTATGTCTGGATTGTCTCTTTGTAAAATTACAATGATAAAGTGATCAAAACATTTAAAATGTGGAGAAATCTTCCTTCCTACCATTTCTAACGATGATGTTTTATGACCACTGGAGTTGATTCAGTGTCTGAAAATGACCATGGCATTCTATCAAGATCTTCCTGGTCGATCGACATAATGCGCCCATAGTGCTGCTGTTGTATATCATGTAAACTGATGTCTCATATTAACATTTACATCGATTTTCAAAACAGGCATACACAAAATAACTTATCATAGCGCTTCATCGAATTTTTACCTTAGAACATGAAGGGACGAGGTAGGTCTTTCTAGCCTTTTGTGTTTTCAAGAAAACTTGAAATACTTGCATTATGTCACTCAGGGTACAAAATGACGATGGTATATTAACTGAAAAAGTGTCAAATTACGCACTTGTTGAATGAAAATTAATGACAATGTTTGTAACCTGTAGACAAGATGGATTCCTTTTTCTTTTCCGATTTGCTTTCCTATGACAACTAAAGATTGCCACAATGAAAGGAAAGGCTGCTCTCCTTATTTATATGAAATGCACCGCCAATTAAGATTTAATTTCAAAAGCTTGCGTGAGGACCAAACTTTTGTAACAGTGTGTA
This sequence comes from Ptychodera flava, assembly GCA_001465055.1. Lineage (NCBI taxonomy): Eukaryota > Metazoa > Hemichordata > Enteropneusta > Ptychoderidae > Ptychodera > Ptychodera flava. The sequence goes on from LD527081.1 coordinate 92,356, forward strand.
CCAAAGGACAGTTGAACACCAAACAGGAATTTTCTTTAGTCCAGATCGTAAAATGTTTTAGTCAATATTTAAATTTTGTTTTGAGGTTGTATACATTTGTCCAGTATTTCAGCATGTTTCGAGAAGTCAAACATCGCAAACTACTTTTTATATCGAACAAAATTCAAGAAAAAAACCTTAAAACTGACCTGCAGTCCTGGTTCTCAAAGTAGTGCTGGCTGATATTCATTGTTTGTGTGATGTAAGTCCCTTGTTGTTTTAAATTGTGTTCACTTAAAGTAATTTGCTCAGAGACGAAGCTGATGAAAAACAGTCTCCATTGATTGGTGCAGAGTGGTGGCGTTTAATAATCGCAATCATGCCAATCCATAATGCGGTAACTCCAGGTCAATCACAGGTACGCACCGGTGATATATGCGAAAATTCTGATATGTGACCAAAGGTGCATCGGTTTGACCGATAGGTCACAGTGGATGGAGGGACTATGGATAGGTGCATTGAAAACAAAAACAAAATGTTCACAATGAAAAACGCGTGATTTGAGGTGTCCCTCAGGTTCAAAGTGTCTTCTCAGTCAGCGTGTACAGGCATTCAACGACCGGGCGAATGAAATGTGAAAAACCTCAAATGTTATACAGACCCAACCTTGAGAACGTTTAAAGAGACAATGTTGCAATTGCTTTACTTTTAGAACATTTTGTTGTACATTTCTTACAGTTTTTTCCTTCTTGCATCATTTGTACATGCTTAGACTTTGTGTTGTGAACACTGTCTGTATATGTAATAATATGATTGGCAGTTGGACTTCACATTGCTCGTATAATTTGATGGGTAGTTTGTAAAATATTGACTCCAAGTCATTGGTAACGATGTAACTAGTGTGAGACAATGCTGGTTCGTAAAAAATCCCCTCGTTGTCTCTGTACCTTTGTCAAAAACCCAAGGAACAATAATTATTTTCTCTCTGGCCTACAGCCTTAAATGTATTTTCAGGAACTGGTGATTATACCGCTTACAATATCAACAGGATAGAAATTTCGGACGTGGAAAAACGCAAGGCTTAATTTTCAGTTGTCAAACTATGCATCCTCTAAAATCGACAAATATTATATATTTTACCGTCGATATAAATTGTCCAACAAGTGTAATTTATGTATGATAGCATTCTCTAATGAGTCTTAATTAAGTTTCATTACTGTGATTTCATTAGAATAGATGGTGTTGCGATTTACACTTATATGTATAATGTCTTCTTCAAAATTTAGCTTCTGCCCTTCCTCTTGAAAATTTTGAAACGACTTCATGTTACTTTGTGTGCACAATCTCCATGCCTCGTGAGCTGTACTCGCCACATATGTATCACAAACATTCCATATGATTGAAAACTACAAAGTGTTGCACAAGTTCGAAAATCAGTAAGCGTAAGGAAATAACAGAATGGCATGTCTTAATGTAGCTATACCCTACATTTGATGTAAGTTGGAAATCGTATCCCATTTAAATCTTTAATCATCAAGGACATATTACATATTTTGCTAATCTGACAAAGATTGCAATAAAAACGCAAAGGAAAAATTGGTATTTAATGAATATAAAAACATAAAGCTATTGAATTTGTTTTTAACATCTGTCAATTAATCCTGGGAGTTGTAACTAAAATACTAAGAGAGCGTGTATCACAATATTACTAGATGTTTGAATATGTGCCCTGTGAAGTTCATTGTTACCAAGTTAATAGCTTGAGAGACCGTGATATCCTAACTCCCATCATATGCTTCCGTACTCCCCTCTTAGTACAGCTGTTGGAAACGTGAATACAAGTCTTGTTACGGAGATAACTCGTACCTACAGAACTTTCCTCGCTTTATCCGGTTCAAAGGTTGATATATTATACGTAAGTCGTCTTTATGATATCGAACAGCTATATGTTAATTGGAAACAGAGACAAACAACTCAATCTTGATGGTAATTAGCACCCAAGTGTAACCTCATCTACATACAACCTTGAAGTTTAAGGCTAGACATATCTAAAAATATCTGTTGTTTTCAATAGTGGTTGATTAATTGGGTGGAAGTTTTTGTATAGGTGCTTTTTGTCATCAGCGGGCTCTTCTGTAAGCACCTTTGTCGATATGTAGCTGCTACATTTCAGAATAAAGAGTTTTAATTATGGAGACGCAGAGTCTCTACTCTGTTCATGTATACCGACCTCTCGCGTGGCAATTCCCCTATGGCAGACAAAAGTGAACCGTAATAGCCTACCTATCAAAGTTCAATGTGAAATCAACGCTAAGTTGGTCAAGTTTTGTCACAAAATTTTGTTGATATGCTTAACTATAATATATTATTTGAAATATTCGACAATTTGATTTTACCCATTTTAGCATATGGTTCTGAGGTTTGGGGTTCGAATAATATGAAAGCTTGGAGAGAATACGGCATTACAAACGCCTCAAAGTAGATACCCAAGGAAGAACTTCTACATGTCACATAACAATGATCAATCTGCTGTTAGATCAAAACCAAAGTGAGTGCGAAACGTATAAAAAATTTATTGTATTTATGTAACTTAAGTTACATGATTTACAGGACAGACAAGAAATAGATGATGTTGATTCTTTCATGAAAACTTTCGTTCAGAGGATTAAAAATATTTTGATGGTAATTGAATGGTTAAATTTGCTTTTAAGATAACTTTTTATGGTAAAGACAATTTAAGTTTTCCATTGAGATAGTAAACTATTTATTACATAACTCGTATATCGAACGTCGCGCGCTTCTTAGGATTCAATGGTTACTCGTTGGTGACGTCGCTGGCCGCATAGTCATCATTAGACTGAAAGCGAACCTGAATTATTTTCAACTTGACAACTTTTGGATGTAAAAATGTTGAAGTTTCATGTTTAGCTTAAGAAATCCTTTTTTTTAAATTGTGCATAAAACGTTCATAAGCCGCATAACAGCAGCTTAAATAGATCAATGCGCCATTCGGTGATTAAAATCATTCAATTTTTAACGGATTTTCGTGTAGACGGAAATAAAGCATTTGATTATCATTTGCCAATAAACGTAATTATTTTGAGTGAAAACCAAACAAGGGACTACGTACCCTCGGGGCAGGAGACCATTTGTCCTCCTTACATCGGGCAAAAGATCTCCTATTATCGGGCACATAGTCCCATGTTCGGGCTATAATGTATAATATTTTCCGTTAAAATCACCGTACAAACCTGTATAATTGTTCAGTTTCGTTCTTCTTCCAATCACTTGCCGGTTGAGCGTGATGTAAATTTTGGAATACATACAGATCAAAATTATGTTTGTTAATATAAAAAGAAACAAAAAGTACTTAACATACAACCTTTATGTACACCGATAGGACAATCAAAATAATCAGTATCGAGATTATTTATGAGCACACATAATTTTACAATTGTGTACAATGCTTGAAACGTCCTTAACATCTGTCTTTAGAACCAAAGGAATTTCATTGTTTCTCTTTTGACACACGTTACATAATGGAAAACTCTGTCTTACTGGTATGAACTATCTGGAACATATTTTGTATCACCATCTCTTATGTAATCCTGTTCTTCACCTGTTCAGACATTCAAATTACCATTTTACCACGTAAACCTCAGGAACCGTTGCAATTAATTTTCAAGTACCGTAGTACTACACCACTAGGGCGAAAGACTTCCGTAAACAGAAGAGGACGGCGGAGATGCAACAGACAGAACATCTCTGTTCAAATTAAAATATATTGCCTTCAAATAAAAGAAAAACACAATCAAGAAGAATTGTTTTGTATTGCTTGGTGATGCGGGCGTTAGCTGTTTACTGTCTTTTTTTTTACATTTGAGCAAGTAATCGAACTTGATTATTGATTATAGTTATAACGTGGCATGTTTGAAGTATTTTTTCAATTCCTCCAGGATGTCTAGCAAGTCTTGCGACTGTCCTCCGAGTTCTATTTATAATTTGAAAGCCTGGAAAGCCGTGAACTAAATTATTTCATTTTCTACACATGTCTCCACAAAAGAGTAAAAACATCAAATGACATGGCATAATTTGAAACATCAAAAGACTGGAACTTAGACTTCAAGCTTTGTACATTCCATGAAAAGAAGCTAATACATTTTGGGCAGTGGCAAAATCCCTAATCTACCTACCTCGAATATGAGACTGCAACCGAGTACGTGGACGATCATGAAGTCTGGATGTACTGGCTTTTAAATTTCTGATTGCTTATCTTGAATCTCCCTGTACAAGTTTTTTCAGTAACTATTAATCTGCCCTTTTTATAATATATGTGATATTACCCTGCTTCCTCCAATCCGCAACAGTGTTCTTGCAGTTTTATCGAATCGTTCCCGATCCAAAATCCGATGTCCTTCATCATTTGTCGCGCAGTTAGGCGACGACTTTGTTATCCCCATGATGAAGCTTCGTCACTATGGCCATTGTTTATCTTTCAACTGAACTGGGACACGATGAGCTCTTATAGTGTCTATTGTTATAAAACTATAATTTATTGCTTTTCAAGGTCTCCGGCCCATATGCAAAAACAGAGAGCAAAGTAAGCTAATAAATTGTAGATGTTGCAAAAGGTTTAATGCAAACGTGATAATTGAAGATCCCAGTTCCATAGCCTTGAAGACATATTTACAGGGATTGGTTAATCGCTCTGTGTCAGACAGAGACATTAATGTTTGAATTTTATTAAGCTTTGGTTCCTTATATGCGAAAATTGGTAGGAACACATTCCTAAGAGAGTTACATAGAACAGATTAAAAGAAAATGATAATTCGTCCTCGACTGCTTCTGATTTACATAATTTACATACTCAGAAATGTGAATTGATCCCATCATGGCGTCCTACTTCAATTTGTAGGAGACGATAAGCACCGAAAGCTGATGTTGCCTATGTATGCCTCCCTAACCGGTCTTAATTAAGCAACATACAATATGCCTGACGAGGAAGTCTATGCGGTGACACAGTAGTTTTACCCAATAACTAACACAACGTTTTGCCGTTGTAACAAAAATACATACTAGCCGTCCGCACTCTCCGAGCACTGCCTCATTTCTTGTATTTTGACTGACAGAAAGTAAACGACGGCACCTTTTTCTCGGTACTTTTTCAATTACGTCGTAGTACTGTGGTCCCCATATTTCGTAGCCATAACATACAATGGGCATAAATTTGAGTCAAAAACTTTAAAATGAGATTTAAATGAAAAACTACCTAATCTACGACTTGCACTAAGGAAATGATTGAGAGACTTATTGGCTTGTCCTACTAACGTTGACACTGCGCATGGGCAAGTGTTACGTGATTAAAGGACCAAACCCAGATATTTGTAGTACGCGACGACTTCGATCTCGGCATTGTTGAAAAGCCAATTTTCATGCGTCGTACGGTGACCCGCTTTACGAAAGATCACTATCTTTGTTTGTCAAGGTTGACAAACATGCGGCATTTTTACAGAACTGTGAGTGGACATTAATTAATTTCTGTAACTAACGTACAGAATTTGCAAAAATTACAATGTCGTCTGCATACAGTAAACAGAGGTCATAAATATCTCGTGTGAGTTGAATGCCCATTCTCCCGGTATTTATAAACGTGGAATTAGGTTCTTCGGTAAAAACGAGAATAGTATAAGACTTAATATACACCCTTGTCTCACACCAGCCAAACATTTAAAATAATCAGAAGTTACATTCATAGCTTTAACACAAACTTTAACATTGCTGTACATTGAGTTTAAGATGCAGTACATATTTCCATTTACCCCAAGAGACTTCAACTTATACATTAGGAGAGAGTGGTTCACTCTCGAAAGCTCTAGAGAAGTCCACAAACAGGCAGTTAAGTTTCCCATTTTTAAAGATTAAATACTTCCGAATAATTGCATAAAGTACAAAAACGTTGTCGACAGACTAGTGCTGTGGGTTTTTCGACATCCGGCCTGGCAGTCAGAGAGGACATTAGTCACCGGTTCAAAATTGACATAAATTTTTCCCAAATGAATTTAGGAGAGAAATTACCCTATAGTTATTGGCGGCACGTTTATGACCTTTTTTAAAACGAGGAATGATGACAGCAGAGGCCCATTCCGAAGGAAAGACGCCAGAATCCAAAATAAAATTAAGCAGCTCCTCTAAGATTAGTATAATTACATCTGATGATAATTTATAAAACTCGTTCGGTATACCATCGGGGCCAGGGGATTACGAATTTTTAAGTTTGGCAAGACTGAAATATTTCTTCCTCAGTAATTCTTGAGTTGATGAGATGGGTGGAATCTCTATCGTAATTATGTAAGTCATTTTGATTATTAGCGAATGCTTCAGCTTCCTCTTCTACACAGTACTATTCAAAAAAGTTATTGTCTGCTTCAAATCGACTAAGTTGTTGAAAACGTTATAAAATGCCAGTACCACTTTTGAATATCAATATTATCAGTGTCAAGGGAGCTACTCCCTCGTCCGACCATTCTTTTCAAAATTAACCAAATATCTTTAGAACTTGTAGAGGAAGCTTCAAATAGCTGGTTTCTATTAAGATGTTGATACTCGTGTTTGGCTCTCTTACAAGTGTACTGAAAATCTATTTTGGTATCCATATATGAAGACAAGGCAGAAACCGAACTATTTTTTCTGAATATGTTCAATTTCTGATACATGTCCCGCTTAGCATTCTGGCATGTCTTATGAAACCAGGCTGACTGACTGTCTTTTTTTTTGTTCAAATAACACAACGAAAAAGACTTTCCCATTTCCGAAAACCAAGGTCTTCTGGATATTTTTTGGGAAAAAAAGGAAAATATTCCTGAAATTGCAATGATTTTTGAATTTTGATGAGGAAAAATTGAATATGGTGAAGAGGAACATTTGTAATTGCCTTTTTTTTTAAATTTTAGTCTAGAAACAGAAAAATGTAATTATATGTGTCCAAAAAAATATTTCAGAAAAATTCAAATTCAGATTTATGATCTTGTCAGACTTTCATATTTTACTAACAAAATAAAAAACTTACTTAGACCTACATTTATGACACGTAGAACAACTTTTTTTAGCTTTTTTGACAACTGATAGCTGCAAGTGTTGATGATGACAGTTTTTTCATTAAAATATATGCACAATACAACAGGAGCTGTATTATGTGAACATTTCTTTGGAAAAATACAGTTTTGCTGTACATAGGAAGTTGACTTTGATATATTTTACGGGAAAATTTTGATTTTCATGATACTGAAATATGTACTTAATATTTCTCATGAAAAAACCAATCCTTTCTATGGCTGACAATCTTTGTTGTTAGCCGATATCACCACTAGACGATAGTTACACCTGACAGTGTTGGTAGTTCCTCAGTATACACAGTAATGTCTAGTTCAAATACGATGGTTTCAATCGGGTTCGAACTCACAACGTACGGTACCCAATCACCTAGCGCAGAAGCCACAGACAAAACTGCTTGGCCAAATCCCCAATCTCAAAACGATTGGTTTAATAACCGAGCTACGATGTTACAGTTCTGACTGTGCCCTATCCACAAGTATTAAAGTATTGCCAACAATACAATGCAAACCCTTGTAAGTTTATGGAAAGCCGTAGCTGTCTTAAGTAAAGCAAATTGATTATGTGATGCGCAGTTGTTATACAGTGATGGGTATTTGTTATATGGTGATGAGCATTTGTTATATGGTGATAGCAATCCTTTATATTGTGACGTGCATTTGTTATATAGTGATGCACATTTGTTATAAGGTGATAGGCGTTTTTTATATGGTGATGAGCATTTTTTATATAGTGATGCATATTTGTTATATGGTGATGCTCATTTGTTATATGGTGATAGGCGTTTTTTATATGGTGATGAGCATTTTTTATATAGTGATGCACATTTGTTATATGGTGATGCTCATTTGTTGTATAGTGATGTGCATGTGTTATATGGTGATGCACATTTGTTATATGGTGCTGTGCGTTTGTTATATAGTGATGCACGTTTGTTATATGGTGATGATGATTTGTTGTATGGTAATGTGCATGTGTTATATAGTGATGCACGTGTGACGTTTCTGGATGTGTAAACGTCTGTGTAACGGTTTCTTAATTAGTTAAGTGTCTTTTAATTGTTGTGTTTACGTTTAATTATAGTAGCCAGTAGCGTACTGTCCTTGGTACATGCACTTAAGAGGTCAGTAGACATATCCGATGACATGACTGGCCTGCATTCCAATGCGTCTCTTTGTCTTAGAGTGTGTAGTAATTTATCACTTCTTCTGACAGTTGTTTTTGCCAACGTGGCAGTATTAGTATTAAGATTATATTAAGTAGGGATATTAATATACAGATTAGGCAATCATAAAGAGCGAAATACTGTATGTCATTGGCTTAAGGCTTTGTTCGTGTGCAAAATTAGCTTCTGATTGGCGGAGAAGTCATACTTAAGCCAGTGTTTTGTGTGATTTTGTTGAGTTAGCATCGGGCGCTACTCCACGCACAGGAGAAGGATGCTGTTATGCCCAGCAGTAGTAGCAGAGATCTCTAAGCTCTGGACTTAAAGTTTTGTAAGCAGATAGACGGAGTTGCTGATAGAACGGAGTTGCTGTATGTGCACGA
>LD527087.1:32250-42285 GCA_001465055.1 Ptychodera flava
GTTCGGTAACTATAATGTTACCGTTTGAGTCTATATATCGTTCAGTCATATTCAAGCCTTCGAACGTCCTAATAATACACTTCTTATTTTCCTTCAGGGTCGGAGACTATAAACTGATCAAAGGACGGATCAGACATCCAAGTAAGTACGCAGTGATCTGTCAAGGAATAAAAACGCGCTAATTAGCCAGAGAAACAATTTCACTCACTTTTCAGTGATGGTTGTTTAATATATTTTTTTGTCTTTTCATAATGGAAACAAGTTTGAATAATTTTTGCTGTGGGAATCAAATGTTACCTGAACATGTAGTTGTACACACTGCTTATTCGATTCACTACCATTAACATGTTTTTATCACCCACCTACGATTTAAAGACATTAAAAACGCATATATATTTGGTTTTACTTTGCACAGGTAATTGGGTACCACCTCCCGAAAACTACTGCAGCGGTTACGAATTTGAACAGGGACGAGATTGGGGCATTGTCGAATTGCTATACAACATTAAAGGTAAGACGATCGAAGTATTACCTCCTGCTGTTGGTTTGTTGTATGTAATTACCTTCTCGTAACCATTGTATGGGACATTAGACTTGTCAAGCCTTCAAATAAAAGGAGCCTTCAACATAATGAGTTTCCCTCCTCCTTGCTATTGCTTTCTCGACAAGATTGCCAGTAATGTTGTTTGATGAGTTTCTTTGTTGGCGCCATCAAAACACGCGTCGAACGCGTACGTTTACCCTTCAAGGCCTGCGTCAGGCGTCAGACTGTCTTGCAAGGAACTCTGCTTACTACATTGCGATTTCAATGGACATTAAAAGGCTATGACACCTCCATAATATTCTTACGGACTAGAACAAACTTGATTAACTTTCTTGTAAGTTTTCATTCAAACGATGTCGTATGACACTAGCATAAACGAATGCCTTAGTGTACAAGAATATGGAGAGTTTACTCGGCAAACATTTGAATCTGTACACTCCGGGGTCAATACAATTTTCCCTCATCCATCGCTGCCTTGGTTTGCTCAATTTAATATCCTAACCAGCGTGTGTATCATATTCCTTTTATGGCCGCAGACGACCCAACAGAGCACAACGACCTCAGCGAAGCAATGCCCGACAAAGTAGCAGAACTGGCGGCAAGACTTGATGCGCATAGAGAGAACGTTTATCCGGCGATCCAAGGCACTCCTAATTACGCAGTCTCTTCTCCGGATAATTTTTGCGGTGTTTATTCACCTGGCTGGTGTTAAGATGCTCGTCAAAGTGTCATTAACACCCTACCTGGTGTCAATAATGCAGACGGTATATCTTCATTGTCGACGTATGTCATAAATTAGAGTCTTAACGTTGTCTACACTTGATTTCGAGTGAAGGTGACTGCTATTTATTCGATATTTATGTTAATTAACTAAAGATTATGCATGTTAGGATGTGAATGTAACTGCATCACAAACAAGGTTGGAATAAACGTTTCGAATAGTTCTCTACGATATCTGCATTGTGTCGGCCAAGTTATTTGTCATGCCGAGATCCAATCATAAAAAACTTGTAAGTCAATTTATGTTTCGATGGAATAACCGGAAGCCAATCAGCAATGAAAGCTTTCTACGTTTAAAGGAGGTTAAACTGGCTAGTATTTTGTCAGCATTTAAACATGTTACCATGACATCAGCACTTTCATCTCGGCTGACAAACAACGGCAGTACGGTAGCTGCTAGCTTTAGATTTTATTGTCACTTATAGTCATTATTCAGTGCAGGTATAACGAGGGGCTTGAAAACGGAGACGTGCGTAAAATGAAAAAGATGCAACTGTTTGACCAGGTAAATTCCATCGAACTTTCACCTGTTTAACAGCCACAACTGGCTATCAACAACAACGCTAACTATTCTTCTGCGCTCACCATCAGTCTCGGACGTTTAATAAAAATGGTTTCTGATTAAATGAAAATAAAATATAAAAATCTTTTATTTTCAAAGTACTACTTTTTCACGAATTCAATAATGGGCTAGCTACTAGAATTAATCAATCATATTTTTAGGATAATTATTATCATATTCATACTGTATAACCGAATATAGCACAGCCTTACTGTGACAGCAAAAGAAGGAAAATATGTAATAACAGCCCAATAAGGAAAATATATTCACAAGGTCAATTGACAGGGTTAGAATAAGAAAACGCATAAGAGACCGAGGGAAGAGAGCGCAAGAGGCAGTGTACCCTCTCACGTCGAAAACTTTAGAAATTGTTGTGAGCAATGGTGAAGTCTGAGTGGTCGTATTCCAATTGTTTTGCACTGAGTAACACTGTTTGAAAATGGTAAAGAACTGCCAAAAGGGGAAAAGTGAGAAAGGGGATGTCACCCCTCTCGCACCGAAAAGTTTTGGAAATTGACGTGCATACATAGATACATAGATAAATAGATACATAGACACATAGACACATACATACATACATACATACATACATACATACATACATACATACATACATACATACATACATACATACATACATACATACATACATACATACATACCAACACACAAACACACACACAGACACAGAGACAGAAAGACAATCAAAATACAGACAGACAGACAGACAAACTGACAAATAGACGCACTACATCATTGTAGATTGGTGGATTGTTAGATTGTGTGGGAGCGAAAATTGTCTATAATCATCATATAACACAAGGAAGGGAAGGTAGCTTATTGAACGGCTTCGGAGAAAATCAAAATGGTTACTGCATGAATCCTTGACGTCGGTGCACTTAGCTATCGGTAAAAACGAGTTATTTGAATATAATCTGGTGTGGTTAAATATCAACATTACGATCTTCTTGTTCGTAAACGATGTATACTGTCGAAAACATTCGATTTATGGACTGTATCAGTACTGCAAAGTAGATACCAATTTCAAATACTACAAAGTGAGATACGTTGACGATTAACATTGCTAAGATATTTGATCCACCAAATGCAAAGTTTTTTCTTCTTAGTTTTTTGTCGTATCTGATCATTATGTCATTTGAGAGAAGTGCCGACGGTTGTGGTTCTTTATTTTGATTCCTAAACATTGGTTGAATTGGATGTCAAAAACAGATTGAGGATTGGCATGTTGTTCATGTTCTGCAAACGCCTTTAGCCCTGGCCAAGGCCGCATATCACTGGTGGTGATGCGGTGCCATGGCCAGCTGCAAACACTGATGAAAAAAGGAACGTCCCACTCGAGTCTTTGTGGATAAAAATGGGCCACCAAATGGATGACCGTTTAGTGACAAACTATAAATGTAAAATACATCATGCAAGCCACGAATTGATGATAAATAACAGCAAATTACGTGTGCCCTTACAATATCTAACCAGCTTGCATCTGCGATAAAGTTATAATGGTGAAATACATCAAGAAGGTAACAAATTGATGACCAACAAACTGTAAAAAATATTCGTTACATTATGATTAAGAAGCCCATAACTTTAAAATACATTAAGGGGGCAAAAGAATGGGTTACCAATTAAAAGTCTACCAAAGGTTCAGCTACTCTAAGATAATGCATTTAATCTTGTCCCAATCTTGAGAGGCCCCAAACATGCCACAAGACACACCTTGGTTTGGCCCCACAAGAAGTCTAGTACATCACTTGGAATGGGACAAGTCACTGGGGGCTCCTGAGAACAGTTGCTTGTGCCAATCACCAGGTTGTTGTATACCATGTCGAGAAAATTCGCTAAATAAACTGTACCACGTTGCCGGTTGCACAAGTGCATGTTTTAGGGACATCTGGAAATAACCAAGAACAGCGCGACTTACTGCAACCCCTGCGTACAGTTGCTGTTCTAAAACCTATCTTCAGCTAATGACTTATACGTTGTTTTCAACAATACTGACCGTACATGTACCTACAGGCCTAAAATACGCATGTCTATCTACAGGCAAGTATACTTCAAACATCCCAAATCTCTGATTGTTGGGATGCCTGCTTATGAAGTAGCAGTGACGCACAAGTGTTGACACAGGGGGTTGAGCTGAGCTGATGATCCCATGACTCTACTGTAAAGATAGAAAGTGCTCACATGAAGTGGAGACTACAGTTGACTCTGAGTAAAGATATATTTTTGTACATTGCATTTACTAGATAATAAAGGGAAATCATAAGAACAAAATGAGAAACTGATATTTGAGTAGTGATCAAAGTAACATATACCCCGGTACAGACACCTAATTTTGAGGGACTGGCAAAAAACAAACAAACAAACAAACAAAGAAAACATATCCAACGGCTGTAGCAAATTGATAATGATGTTTATAAAGACAACTGTCTTGAATTATCAGACACTCTTTGTTTATTACTGTTATTCATCAGATACACTTATATTCGTGAAATATATCTGTTTATTAGTGCAGTAAATCAGACATTATTTGCGGTGCAATTCATTAATGCTATTTAAAAAAGATATGGTGATCCTGACCGAAATATTGATGATACCCTCGCCTGCGGCTCGGGCATCATCAATATTTCGATCAGGATCACCATCCCTTGGGCAGGCCACAAATCGTGATGTTGCACGATCTTCATGTGTTATTAATTTTAATGAAACGAACATTTGAAATCATCAAAACATCCAGTATTTGTACTGTGCTCATCGAACGATAGGTTGAAATGACGAGCAAATTTTAGTATCAAATTTTGGTATTATGATAGAAATTAATTGAAGTCAAAATATGACACTTTTTTCTCAAATAAAATATTTCACTTGAAATAAGAGTATATGTAGTAAAAAAACCGACTAATTTATTTTCGAATATCTATCGTCAATCTAAACTGGCAGCGTAATTAAAAAACATGATCAGAAAAATTAAAATGAGTCTTATTAAAAGTGTACAAAATTTATTGCCAAACAAAATAGTCCATTTGTTATGTAGCATAATGTTAAAATTTCAGAAAATTCGACAAAGCCAGCGTTGATTTAATTCTTTGGAAATCTTGAAATTGGGAGGAAAGAGAAGCCCTGAAATTTGGATATTTGCATACGATTGTATAAGTTAACACTTCTTTATCACACGACTTACGACTGCTTGACAAGCGTAAAGGTGAACTAACCAGTATTCTAATCTTAGGTTAACAAATTAATTAAATTTGAATGAATATTTGCAAAAAATATGCTGTGTTAGATGCAGCCCCCCCACCCCACCCCATTCAAACGACAACCCGTTGCTGAGGTCGATACCGCGTAATTCACTCCATATTTATTCACAACAACGGAGTCGCATTGTACACGGATGTTATGCTGTCATTCAGACGCCACACTCTTACGTCACACAATCCAAATTTCAAATTGCATGTATTTTATTGTAAAGCATTTTGTCATTGCAATTACATATCTTCATAGTGACGGGCCGCCAAAGAGACACGCCAGTGAACGATAACTTGCCAATAATCTTATATCTCGTCGTTCCCATACCAAACGTTCCACGTTTTAGTGCCGACCCTAGCTGTTATGGCCTTGTAGGTGACATCCCTGCACATCAAAGGTAAGGCCTCCATTCATCAACAGCCATATCACAAATTTTTCATATTTTTCTGCAACTTCTACCAGAAGTTACGATGATTTCTTACACATTTGTCAACTTGCGGAAAACATTAAATATAGCAAAATTTGTCACTCTAATTTGTCTTCCCCCGAAAAATATTTTGAGTGAAAGGAGTCTGGCTGATGGTTGTTTTTGAGAAAAGTTGGATTGAGTCTCTTGCAGTGCTTCCATTAGTGTAAAGCGGTTGTACAGTGCCATTATGTTCAGTGAGCTTTGGACGACGTTCATCTGTTGGTGAAGACTAATTGAAGGGGTTCAGCGGGCAGCAGTACACGGGTGACCGTCGCTTCCACTTCCTTGGAGCATTCTAACCGGAAGTGACGTATTATCTTGAAGATTGAAACAGGAAAACGATATTCTAAGAAGATATGCCCAGAAATGGTCAATATCATGTGAAAAGCCTCGGTAGTCTATGACATACATTTAAGGTAGAAATATTCGGCTTCTCAAATTTTTACAATTCTTTTCTGATCTATCTCATGTGAGGCTCATTTTAAAGCTCTTGCATTAAGAAAAATTTCCATCGCCTTAGTTTTGTAAAACACAGATTTCCGTAGAGGTAACACAAGGATGACGTCCATTTTGAATTTTAAATATCAGTAAATATTGGGAAAAGTACCAAACTTTTGCACGGTGACTCCTAACTTCTATTTTTCATTTTGAAAGGCAATGGTTGAAAGTTTGTTTTAGGAAAGTTTGAGCAAAGGTTCAAGTCTTTTCGCATACTGCCTAAAATAAGATTTGTGAAACTGTGTTACCTCGATTAAAGCAATGTACAGCTCTAGCTCAGCCAGGCGGCGACCTGTTGGCAGAGAACATCAAGAAATGTCTTTGATCACCAGAACTACAGGTTTCACGGCTTAACCTGAAAGGTCATGTTTGCACGGTACTGACACAGATCCATAAAGAATAAGCCGGCTTTGAGAAGAATATTATATCAACAGTGGCGTTTTTAATTTCTTTTTCCACAAGTGGTGGGGTTTATAATAATTACGATACAATTGTAAATCTTGCCAAGTAATTTTAAGAAAAGTTTTACAAACTCGCAAAATGCCATCTCTTACAAAGTCCATAACTTATATTGATCACCGCTTTTGGATACCACTATTGATTAATGTAACTACAATCACATAACATTATATGCTACTTAAGAGGATGAACATATACCTACAATAACCATACTGAAAATGCTCATGTGTTCAGTATGTATTGCATTCTTCTGTGAATCTAAACTTTATGGACATCGTTACAACTTTATTGAAAGTGTTACGATCAACTTCATGAACAATATTAGCCAAAGATAAATTCCTAAGGTCATTAAATATGTAATTAGTTGAAATAAAAGTACTAAATTCCTTTGACTTCGGTCATTGTATCACCACTTTATATATGAAGTCAAGTCCTTCACGCTATATATGCCAAACTTTGAAAGCTCATTACATATGCAAAGTATAAATTAGCTGGCATAAAAATGCAAAATACCTTTTACCTATACAACATAATTGTTTCATCTATACACATAGAAAGTTTCATAAACTTATTTTGGAGTCCCTCAAGTCTTATATCCCTAATCAGGAAAGATTGTTAAATATGCAAATTTGTAACTTGCTTATGTAAATATGCTAAACCACTTTCATTAATATTTTATCATATTTCTCCAATGTACATATTAGGTTTCATCGACTTTGATGAAGGCAATCAAGATACATCCCTAATTAGAAAAGGTTGTTAAAAATGCTAATTATTAATAAAATATTTTACAAAATCAAAACCTACTTTTGGCAGTATTATATCATAATATCTGCAATATACGTCATTTTTGGTCCAGTCAATCCAGATATGTACTCCTTATTAGGAAACTCGTTCAATATGCAAATTGGTTATTAGCGAAACTAAAACCGCTGAATGACTTCAATATTGTTATGTCGTACTGACTATCTTCAATGTACATAGCACGTTTGCAACTTTAATTAAGCCAAAACAGATATATGTCTCTAATGAGGAAAGTTCGTTTACTAAGCAAAATTAGTAATAGATGTTCTGAAAAATCGAAACCGACTTCTCGTCATTATAGTTTCTTTATTGTAAAGAGCCAGTTTTGTCAATTTTGATCAAGTCAATGCAGATACATATTGCTCATTAGGAAAGTTCATTAAATAAGCAAATTAGAATTGGTTGAAGTAAAAATGCTTAATTACTTTCAATAATGTTGTGTCATAATATCTTCAGTGTAAATAGCAGATTTCGTCATATTACCCTATTAGGAAAGTTCATTAAATGTGCAAATTTGTAATATGCTGAAGTAAATATGGGTAATGACTTTCAATTATGTTAAACTGTTCGCGATCCCTGGGACCGCCTTTGTTCTAGTCTGTAAGAAGATTACGGAGGTGTGATAGCCTTTTGTTTTCCATTGAAATTGTAATCTGCTGGTGGGTTAATTTTCGGATGAGACAATCTGGTGCCAACAACAGCCTTTAAATCATTGTATCTTCAATATACATACCAAGTTTGGTCAATTTTGATCAAGTCAATTCAGATATATAATTAGGAAAGTTCACCAAATATGCTAATCGGCAATTAACTTTCATGTAACACCTTTATCCTTTTGTGATCAGCACTTTTAGAAAATCTTATTCAATTCTGTGCAGCCCTTCTCATTGTATGTCTGTTTTTTTCTAAAATCATTAATTATGCAAATGAGCATGAAACATACAAGCCACACTAACCAAAATGTAATCAGTTCTTTCCATTAGCATATGGTGAAATGTACCTGTCTATCTATCAAATCTGACTGGAATACGTCAAGGCATTCTTGAGACACACACCACAAACACACACAAACAAAGACAGAAGACATCGGTGCGACATTAGCTCACGTGTTCACACACATGCGCTAAAAATATAGGTAATTTTCAATAAAACATAAAAGTGACGCCATTTACACGTACTTCACCAAACAAATATGCTTTATTATACTTATTTTTCTTATAGTAAAGGTATAAAGTTGCGATACACTCAATAATCTACTCACCTAAACACATTCTTGGCCCGAATCCAAAGGGTATTGATTTAAAACCGTCGAAGGGGTTCAGCTTGTCCCTCCGAACCCATCTTTCCGGTCTGAATGCCAGCGCGTCTTCGAAGTTTTGTTGGTCACGTGACATCACATACGTCACGCCGAATATTAGCGTCTGAAAGTGTGAGAGCATAGATGGAAACGGGCTTTCAACCTTGTACCTCGAAAATGAAAGACTTCAACTAGACTTGTGCTCAAACTTTCCAAAATGAAACTTTCAACCATTCTCTCACTAAATCAAGAATAAAAATCAGACCTCACCGGGCATGGTTTGGTACTAGAGAAATTAATGAACATCTACCGATAAATTAAAATTCAAAATGGCCGCCACCCCAGTGTTGACTCCATGAGGAAAATGAAATTTTCGGTTTTCGAAAAACTAAGACAGTGACAATCTTTCTTACTCCAACAGCTTTAAAACGAGCCCCACAAGTGATAGAATTTGGCTATCGTAGGACGTTTAAAAGAAATGTACGAGCGACATAGTCGTCCTTTGTATCCGCTGATAAAGGCATCGTTGCATAATTATACTCATACGTTGAACATCGATGTCACGATTAATTCAAAATGGAGGTTCACTTACCCCTGCCGGGATGTGGTATCCTTGAAGGACAGTATCATGGTCCAACTGTCGCAAGTTACCAAAACCTATCGGATACAGCCTAAAGAACGAAGACGAAGACAATATAAGTAAACTACGGGGTATTCAGATCGTCAATATATTTTGAGCTGTACGTGCTGTTTTTCCAATTACATTTCGACAATGGTTATGATTTCGATCGCACTAGATGTATTGTTAAAACAATATGATGGTATTGATGATGATGATAGTCATCATCACCATCATCATCATAATCTCTTTCACCTTGTAGTTGTATAGAATTGCTAGAACACACGTTTTCATTTCATGAAAATGCATGCAGTGATGGGAAACTTACACATTACAAACTTCGGACTTAAGGAATAATGTACCTTAGCGTCTCTTTGACGACCGCTTTCAAAAATGTCCATGGATTTCTCATCATGGTATTTTCGGTGATGATCTGACCTCTTGGAGCGTACCGAGTCACTTCTTGGTGTAATTTTTCCTGTATGGTAGAATTTCGGCCCAGAAGATACAGTGCCCATGTTAAAGCGGCTGCTGTCTGTGAAAACGTAAAAAAAAGAATTTGATATTTTGAGATACCTTCTTCCTGTTGGAGACTTTCCCGCCTTTAAAAAGCACTTTCTGCGGCAAGGAAAATCAGTTATAAACGTGCCATGTGATCTTTATGTAGGGCGAAAGCGCGACACCAACGACATATATCCTTGAAGACCAGAGTATCAATAAAAATATCGCATACGTACTG
>LD527087.1:48387-67967 GCA_001465055.1 Ptychodera flava
ATGTAGAGTTTATAGTGAGTAGACTTTTGACGCCAGATTTCACAGAAAATTCCAGTTTTACTTTGTATTCGAACTAGCCAGGGTTCACCTTGTGTCATGAAAATCGGGGGTCACTGAATATGATTCAAGTAGCCAGTTGATGATTCATATTTGTACTTGACTGATACAGTTGTTCAAAGATAATATACCCGTACGTTTGTTGACAATTGTATTATATTACTCATTTAACAGTATTTACATCAATGGACACAGAGGGCTCCCTTCATTCGGCGTCTATCAACAACCTTATGACCCAAAATTATACCAGCGGTTTTTAAGATAACAACGTCATATTTTGAAATAATATGTGGAAAATATACTCTGTGTATAAAGTCTTGTGAAAAAAGCAAATCAATTTCTATTTCGCGACAAAATGTTAGATTTCCGAGAGACGCAGCGCATGGTGATATGGTAAGCCTAGCACCTGCCCGAGGCGAGGCATCCTCTTTAAAAGAATGTTACATCCACAAAAAAATCAGTCTGAAAAGGCAGTCAGTGAGTGTGAAAAAAAGGCCAGGCTTGAAAACTTGGCCAAAAATCATCTTCATCATTAATCATGTTATAAATAAAGTACAGCCGTACATAATAATCCCTGGAGAAAAATATCATCATATAACGGACACATTATGTTAGATTGAAGAATAACCTTACTCCCATCAATGACAACTGAATTTCTTGTACTCCAAATCGTGTATGTGTGTGCTGTATGAAGTATAAGCAATAATGCACCCCATTCCGACCCATAGTGGACTCAGGCAAACTTTTCACGACAATCTGTACCGTACCTGGCTAAATCGAATATATTGCGTCGTGCAAAGTTTGCTTGAGTCCATTATTTTGCCGGGAGGCTGTACATTATTGCTATTATTTTATAGTTTCGGCAATGCCAGTGGATGTGTAGATGTTAAAAACACCTTACGCGGCAGCACTGGATAATCGGATATATTATCAGCAATAATCTACGGTATGACGTCATACTCAAAATTCTCTTGTATAGTGTCTGATCTTGCTTTGTAGCCATTAACGATCCTTGCTATCTCTAGTCTTTTGATATTGGTGTCGCTGTTGATAATGTGTTTTCTAACAAACTGGGAAATACAGTTTGGCCAAATGTCTCTTGCACATTTTGCACTCAAAGGTGCCATCCATCCGCCAGCTCCTGTCAGAAATAGCGCCATCTTACGACATACATGGTGAATGATTTTGTTAATATATGGTTACTGATTGATAATTGGTGTACGGACGTCGTAGACTTTGAACTGCGAAGTGAATACCGCGAACTCAACGTCCCCCACCTGTGATATTTATTTACTGCATATTTTCGCAGGTGAAAACATCTTTTCACCGCAATAGCAGAGAGCGAGGGACTACTTGGACGCTTTGTTTTGGTGAAAACGGACAGATATTGACAAGGTGAGTGTAAAATTACCCATAACGCGGTTAGGCAGTGAAGTATTGTTAGATGTGCCATATTTACCGGAAATTATAGGACGGCGTCTGTACAGTAAACACATTTGGAGGGCGGGCTTAACGGGATTTTCTCGCCATGAGATTTGTCGTCTGTGCCGGTAGTTTTGATACTATACCGTTGTCAGTGTATTCAAGCACAAGTTTCCAATTCCCAGACCCCCGTCCCTCATGGTAATTTGATTCTTCGCTCCAAACCATGTCAACTTACATAATTAATATGGTGGCTAGCTATATTGTGACGTCACAACTCTGTGTATGCACTCGATTGATTTGTTTCTTTGGTGGCTTGGCGTATTACTACCAGATTTTGTCAAACTTTAAGTTAAAAAACCGACGGCATGAACGTCGTACGCCACATACTTTCGTATATGAATCACCATCACGCGAATGGTTATGATCTTATATATCTATATATAGTCATACGCCTTGATACACATTTGTATTATTGGAATATTGCGTCTGTTTTGAGAGTACACCCACACAAAGAATTCAAAACAGTTTCTGCTCGGTACTTTAGAAACGTGAGCTGTCTATTTAACCCTTTGAGCGCCAAAGTCAATTTTTCTCACCTTTACTTCAGTCAATCTTTTTTTTTCAGGTTTTTGCCAAAATCTTGATAAAGAACTGTGACCAAGGAAATGTGATTTCCATTTGGTCCAAAATTATCAAAATATTTGCAGAAAAATTCACAAAATTTAATAAAATGTTGCACTAAAGTTTTGAGTGGTGGGATAAATTGCAGCACTCAAAGTGTTAAAGCGTTTAGTTACGTGTGATCACTGTCGGAGTGTTAGGTGATGACGTAACAGGGTGACTAAAATGGCCAATAAACAATGATATTCCGGTCAAAAAGTGTGGCTAAAAGTTAGTCAAATTCAGGCAGCGAACCAAAACCATTATTCGGAGACGAGTGCTTTACTTCGAATTCCAGGTTTTTGTTGCGGGACAATCGAAAAAAACCCGTACATTAAACTTGATCTTGACCTTCTTTGGGTTACCTAGGTATTTAAATTTGATAAGTCCTGCATCGACCGTGACAACAAGTGGCGGTGTGTCAATTGTTCACTTCCGTATCGTATTGAGGCAAGGTATGACCGCAAACGAGTCAGCCTGTCACGTGACTCCTGTGAAGATATGAAACCGGCGTTGACGAATCTACATGGGACGTTCGCCCTCGATTTAGGGCCTACGTATTTAGGCCAGTGCGCCTAAATTACACTCAGTCTGGTGTTGTTCTTTTCACATATTGGCTGAATTCGTTCAAAGTGACCAAATGTTTGGCTTCCATCAGTCAAAAATTATCTGAGCTTTTTAAAAACAAATAACGATAAAATGTATAGTAGTCATGTTTTTGCAGTTGCTTAATTTAACCGACATTCATGGGTGCATGTTCGATTAGAGTAGATATACCACAACTAGGAAAATATCTAGTCAAGATTTGAGTTCATCATAATACCGTATGGTCTAGTTCTCCGGCCGGTAACGTTTGTGCGACACCACTACTGTTCAATCACAAATTGTAGAAGCGACTGTCTATGGTTCATTACCGTTGCGGTTTGGGAGAAATATTTGAATCAAACGGAAAATGCTGACCAATTAAGTCTTTTGACGGAATGGAAGACGACACATTCCAAAATCACGTTTAAGTCTCACATGTTTGTTTCAAAGATAGGCAATAGAGGGCGGTGTCTCATTCAATGTTCTGCTGTTTATATGTTATTGTGATTGAAAACTATAAGTAAGCCTCTTTCAAAACAAAAAGTGATGTTTTTGGTTGCGCTAATATCGCCCAAATAAGTCGTAAGAAAAAATTATATGTTTCAATTAAAACACTCAGAAAATAAGGTAGATTAGTCGAGAACTGTTTAAATTGTTTTTATTCATTTCAGTGTGACCATTATTTCAGTGTGACCTACCGAAAAAAATGCAAAATTTGCCAAAAGCATGCTTGATATTTGAAGATGAGAATAATAGTTCAGGTGGATGGGTAAATAGGAAAGATCGGGTTACCGGAAACTTGTAAAACTTTTTTTAAAAGGTAAGACACATTCATTGTCAAATTCTTGCGTCTTCTCCTGTGCTTTCTATCTAGAGATGTAGCCATGAGGTAAACCGTTGGAAAGAATCGCAAAGATGACCTTGTCGAACTTACCGTTCGGGCGAAGGCAGGAGCCTGCCACCATTTTCAACCCTGGAAGACAAGATGGCGACGGCGAGGTGTTCGGCAGACAGCCCATGATAGGGCTGAGGATGAGTTTCAAGCACAGGATAGTCTTTGCTGTCAATGTCGGTCAGATCTTGGCCTCCCTACCATGCATCATCGCGGGAAGCTTTGCAATCGTGATGGAATGTTCGCTCGCAAAACTCGGAGTGCCTGTCTGGTGTGGACTCCTGGTAAGTTTGTCTGTTTGTTTATTTGCTATGTATTTGTTGATGTCAGCTTGCGTGTTAGACAGAAATGCCCTAGTGGGGATAGGGACGACACCGTCACACGTCTTGCAGCAATGCGGATGTCGACGGAGAGAGCAAAACGGGAACATGCGAACCAATGACGCATCAATCATCAGCAAGAAGTCACGTGACACTTGATAGCAGAAGAAACGTATAGAAATCTGTCATGATATCGATGTTTCCTTGTGTACCGAATGGTATAAAACAATCGAAGAGGGGAGAAATCTTACGGCAGGAAAGTAGGGTGGGGATTCAAAGGAACATTACTTGATCTTGTGGAGTTACAATTCTGTAAATATCATATATACATGTATGTGCCCTGATACAGACACTTAAAATTGCGCATGCCAAACTGGAGATAAAGGTTCATCATGATGAAGTTCACTCCCTTCATTTCAGTTCCTGGCGGCCGGTATGCAGGGAGTCATAGCAGCCAGAAAGAAGAACACACTCATGGTATGTATCATCAGCTGATAGTCGGTTTTAACCGCGCTGTGCTTTATTTATTGAGAGTATTTGGGGGAAGTTTATCTCATCTGTTTTGTGCAAAACAGTGAATGTGATAAATTGCATATCAAAGATGCAGAATTTACATTGACTTGATAGTCCTCAAGGAAATTTTCCAGTCTGATTATACTCAATGTGTCGATACGAAAATGCAATAATCTTGTGTGCAAGATACGACATCACTGCTTATTTGAAAATAGTAATTTTCGTTACTTTTCGAAATATAATGGAAATTAATGGAAGCTTCACCCGCATTGACAGGTGAAAAAATCCACACTTTTAGTCTCAGTCATTGCGTTTTATCCTTTGTTTTGACCGATGGTATCACATGATCACTTTTCTACCAGTAGGATACTAGACACAGCATCATGTTTGACATTCATTTCGGCGTTGCAAGGTCAACATGTTAGACATAATTGATGGAACGTTCCTCTTATGATGTGGGGTGTTTTTTTCTGCAGGTCCTGATGGCCCTGATTCTGTCAGTCGTATCTACTGCCGGATCAATCGCTGTTGTGATAGTCGCCGTCTACGCATTGTTTCGAGATTCCACTTATCAGAACTGCTACATGTACCCGGAAGAATGTGTTCCTGTAAGTGAAATTATTTTAAATTTACTTATAACGTGGTTTCCCGGTGTTTTCGAAGAGAGTGGCCTTAAGGTTCTTCATAATTTGGGAAAATCAGCATCGTGCAAAAGATGTTTACATTTTTGGCATCTATAAATAAATCGAACGTGTAAATTACCCAGCATATCACGTGCGAGTCCGACCATATGCCAGGGTAATTACATAGCTTGTTCAAGTGAAAGTTAAGGCTGGAGCCTCTAACGGTAGTATGCGCCTTGAAAGTGAATGACCCAAACTTTTGCTCGAAGTTTCCTCGATGAAACTTTCTACCATCCTCTTAGCAAATGAAAAATAAAAATCAGGGGTCACTCTGCGAAGTTTGCTACTAGAGAGACAATTTACCTAACATTTACCGATATTTGCAATTCAACATGACTGCCATCAATGTGCTAACTCTTTGGGGAAAATGGAATTTTCGAAAAATTAACACGGTGCAAAGTTTTTCTACTCCACGGGCTTTTAAAAATCAGTACCTACAAGTGGTATATCAGAAAAGAACTGTAAAAGTTTGACGAGTCCAAATATCTGTCCCCGAGGCCGCATCCTACAATATAATACATAATAAGACCCTAAAACTATAAGCCAACGAGATCGACCTATTTGGTAGCGGGCAGAATTTACTGGACATATATAGACTTCGGTTGAATATGCATAATAATTGCTGCGTACATATACGAGATTTAAAGTCGATTATTACTCGCTGCAATGTCCCTGAGTGTTCAGCAACATGCAAATTAATAAAAGTATGTTTTTTTAAAAGTGAATTTAAGAAGTTAGATCTTTGGTACCACACATGGCAGCAAAACTGGTATCTTTGAAAGTCACAAGTCTAACGAATTGGCCTAAACTGAATAATTTATTAGCAAATCAACATCAAGCTAGGACCAAATGAGCATAACTTATCATTGGGTACAGTTTTTAAGCAAATTTTTCGGGAAATCTGAAAAAAAAAATTGACTGGGCTATATTTTATAAAGATGACAAAATTGGCTTTACGACTAAAGGGGTCAATATATTTGGGGGGACCTACTATATAAAGATATTTTAAAGATTATTGTTATCATAAAGAAGATTGGGACAAGTTGTTCTTTGGTATACCTTGTGCATAATGAGATTTATACCCGACTGTGATTATATAAACTGAAATATTGCTGTTCCTATACCGCTTATTCTTTATAATTGTAGGCTGGCTGTGTTGTTGGAGGTCTCATCGTTCTTGTAGCGGGAATAGCCGAGTGCGCATGCGCGGTGATAACTGTCACACTCTGTAGCCAAGCAGTGTGCCGCTGCCGCAGCCCTACCTATCGGGTAAGTTCATAAAGAACTTTGTATCAGTCCATGTATTGGGATCATATAAAATGTAAATTACAAGGATATATCTTAAGTAGTATAGCTGCACGCGCTCGGACAAAAATTCGGACAAATTTGGGGAAGGGCGGGCGCAAACAGGTGGGTATACTAATTATATGACAGTATGTTGTTGCATACGCATAAGAATAAGTGTGACTTTTAGTAGCCATTGTAACACAAATGGGTTTTATATTCGTCATTGATACGGAAATGCTTACACATATTAAATATAATTAATTAATTATTAATGAGAGAAAAATGACGTCATTTGCGATCAGCACCATTTTAGCATTTTTTTCTCTATTTAGAATTGCCAAGATCAATATTGCATACATGCTAGAAAATTTACGCTTTCTATTGATACAACGGTGCTTGGGGGCGCTGCAGACAACACAGCGTGTGCTTTGCTCACTCTCATATTTTTTTACAAATATTGATTCAATTTTCATTATTAATTGGTTAACTCCGACGTGGGCTTACCTTCTAGCAAAAGCAGCCGTCTTAATTGGGTGAGATTAATTTTGCAAATGTGTGCAAATTACTGCATTCAGTCCTGGTGTCTTTTCCTTACGTTTAAAAAAAAATAACTCCATTCTGGCTGTCAAATTTTCACATTATGTTCTGTAATTGAGTACTGTATAACGGAAGAACAATTTTGTTTGGTAATAAGGTTTTTACATTTTGAATGAGAGACATTTCAATTTTTCGTGAACGGAGGTCTTTCAGCCCCTGCAATTTAAGGGTGAGAAGACACATTGCAAAACAAAACCATCGTTTTATACATATACTTTAGTTTCCAATGACATATTTAAGCTTAATTTCACAAAGTGGTATCCAGTTTTTGAGTAAAATTAATTTTCATCTTTCAAACCAAAATTGAGTGTTGAAATACTTACCCCTTTCATTCTTTAAGTTGATATTTAATACCATACTGAACTTTATATTCTCTGCTTTTTGAAAATGCATAATATGACGGGGTTTTTATGTCATCTTTGATAAAAATAGTGCTTTGAAGAAGGTGAGGTGGTTAAGTGAAAAGCCGCATTATAGGCAATTTACCGGTTCAACATCTGGAAATATTTTCATGTTGGAGGACCATTTATCGTCCGGTTGTAGATATGTATCCCACTTTTCAAATGGCATTGGCTTTTCTCTCTCTTGTCAACAGTCCGGGCGCCCATATATCGTGCTCGACAATTCAGAGCCCCAGCCGCTTCTCTCGGGAGTACAAAATACACCGACAATGGCGGGAACGATTGTTGTGGATCCGGGAGGTCAGACGCCCTCTAACGGTCGCGTGCAAACGTCTTCTGTCAACAGCACAGGTGAGAAAAATTTTACTGCATGTAACCAAAATCTAAGATTTCAAATAATATTAACAAGTTAGTTTTATAAAAGATTAAGCAATATTTATTGAATAAAAGATTAAACAATATTTACGATAATTGCGAAGACATAATCGAAATAAACGAATGATAAAGGATGGGTGGAATAGCGCAACTTTTAAGATTTCAGTACCTTAACGGTAACTGAGAGATACAACTTTATTTTGAGCAAGTGTATCTGGTACAGCAGTATTCGTCGAGGAATTGTGTTGTAATTTTATCATAGCTGTTGATTTTGTTTCAGTTTTTGTGTAGTTATTATTGTTGTTGACGGCCTTATATTTGTGCCTTACAGCGGTTCATTCCCGACCGGCGACGTTATCCCCCTCATCGCTACCGGTCCATTCGCAGGGAACAGGGACGTGGCTCACAGCGGCCAAGCACAGCGGCAGGGGTCGCGACGGCCAGGCCGCCGGGAGCAGTCGGTCAAGACAAGTTAAGGTTAACGAAGGCTTCGAGGCGGAAGAAGAAGCCCCCGATCGTCGTACAGAGGCGACAAATTCTGTGACTTTATACAACATTATCGGCTCTGACGACAACCAAATAAGTGATTCTGCATGCTGAGCCGCATTACAGATATATCTGCGCCTTTCCCCCCGGTAAACCTTTGGAATTGTATGGTGCCGTGCCGGCGAATACACTGACCTTGTATAGATTCACCTTTGTATGGTGAAAAGCATGGACGTTAATCATTGTTAGTTCTGTTTAGCTTAAAAAAAATCAACAAACAACTCTTCTGTTTTCGCTAAAGTCGTGTTCTTCGTGGTGAAATACTTGTCGTTGTGGTTGTTTATTGTTAATTTTTGCTGAGTCAATGTTCCAGTGTTCGTGAGTACAACATAACATGAACACTTGGCCTCGTCAGCGACTGCCTCATTTAATGTACTAGGGACTTCCCCACTGATCTCTCAGTTGTAATTTTAAATCCGGCTCCGTATTGGTACTCATTATTCCTACTACAGGGTGAGTGAGTACTGCAATGTGCAGATTCGAAAATCTTATTACGATGGCGGAATGGCGGGAATGGATGTTCCACGGAGGCGATGTCCATGAAGCCAAAGTTCAAGTACATGCTACTTAAAATAACCACCTGGAAACAACAAACACAAACAAGAAAAAATAACTCAATATATATTTTTTTCGATGTTATTCATCATGGAAAACAGCCGTCGAAGAAAACAAAACAATTTTACTTACCCAAACAAATCTAATAATGATTGAGAGTCCGATGTGGCGAAAATGGCGTCGTCGTATAGTTTATTGTGCATTTCCGTTGCTGCGAATACGAAGGACCAATTGACTGTGTAGTATATATTATTCAATATTTTTGAAAAAACCTTGAGCAATATTGGCCTATTGGGGGCGCTGTCTATAAATCCTGCAACATTACTCATTTTGATCAAACACTTTTTTTATCAAACTAATTTTCCAAATTAAACACAATTGAGAAAAAACATCGTCTTTCATTCTAATGGCTTCAAAATTTTCTAGCAAAGCAATTTTCGAGTAGGTCAGAGATAAATTGTACAGATTTGATTGATTTACATTGTCGGACATTGATCAATCATGTCTCAGAAAATCACAGTTTCACGAGTTTATTTCAAATCATATCCCAATGCTTGTAAACGTAAATCAAATTATGATTTCCCGCATATTGGCGACATAAGTTTAGCAGGTATGAACGATGACGTTCCCTGACCTGATTGGTTCCAGGAGAATTTGATAATTTTTAAAACTATACACAAATGCCGACTCTAGATCAACCTGTCTCTTATAGTTTCTTTTTATTATGTTTGTGAGTGAGAATCATTCAGGTTCAATTTTATGTCGTAATAAAAACACACTGTTTTATTTATGAGCAACAACTTCATACTGCGTAACACATTTGACGTCTATCTCTCCCAGCCTACCTCCATACCTCCCTTCCTCTCCCTCCCTCGTTTTTGCTTCAGGATTGTCTCTGAAGTAAGTATTTAAACAAAAAAGATTAAGATGTTTATCGATATCATTTATAATAACAAGGTGACGTAGTTTGGGTTCATTATCATATCGCTAGCGTTATATTTTGAAACATATTATCTGTAATGATATTCACTATTCACTTGTCCCATTATTCACTTGTTAGTGCCAGTTTTGTCTACTTTATCAGATGCAAACCTTGCAACAAGCTTTATATTTGGGAAACTAGGAAAGGTGTCTGAGCGACAGGTGCTTGCACCTGTGGTCTGAGCGACCGATTTGCCGAACATCTGCGGATTGTAAACGATTAGAAATGATGTTATCCGGTAGAAAGGCATTTATGTAGGAACCCCTCCTCTCTGCGGTATGTCTGTTACAATTTTAATATCCGCTGAACGTAACGAGACAGCACGTCAAACCAGAGAACAAGCCCTTATTTACAATCTGGGCACTGTGACACTGGCACAAGCTGGTATCGAGTGTTCATTTTACCGCCTTTCCCCTCTCTGCTCCGTGATTGGTTGTTTTTATGTTTTAATGCATCCAGTCTCTTCTTCTTCCTTTGTTTTTCCTGTGTGTCGTCACTCACTGGCAAGGGCTTGTCCAAGAAACTTTTATGACATGTGGACATACCAAAATTCATGCAAATCAACAAAAATAACAGGTTGACCATTACAACAAGTCGTGAGAACACGAAGAAAGCAAAAGACAGTTATCGAATTGTTACCGAAGATCGATTGAACATGTACTTCGCAGACATAAACTCTTATTCGTATCGCCTAATAACAACCAAAATAAACGAATAGTTAAATTTTATGTGCATCATTGTGCTCTTTATTATGTTTTCAGAATTCATGGGAGGAACGTCGATAGTTCCAATTAAAGACCCATGCCATACATTTTCCAATGAACAATTTATAGAGATTAGTTTTCTTAGCCTTCTATGTCAGTCACCTGGTTTAGTTCATAAGTCAAGACCAGGTTTTGCTCACTGACTAAAACGTTTTGATGACATTATTGCCTGTTTAAACATGTAGAGTCATGCAAATCTGGCCCAAGGAAAACTATCAATCATGGTGCAAGAGATGGAAATAAAAGAAGAAATATGCATTTACATGAAAACAACAGTTTGCTAAGACTAGGCAACGTCTGATAAACGGGGGTTGACTTTCTTCGAATTCGACTGAGTGAAAGGTGCAGCGTCCTCGAGATATGTTACTTGTACTTCAACAGTTGTTTTCGATAGAATGGAGAGCAACACCTGTTGACGGAGAAAAGCAGCGTCACTGTGTATCAGTTCTCGTTGGTCGTGTATTCACCACCGGATTATGAGCAAGACGTCTTTTCCTTCAGCCGGACACCCTTCAATTGGGGGTTGTAGGCAGACTTAGTCGTTCATGAACTTGATCAAATGAGACATTTTACACGTCAATGTTCTCTGTAAGCGGGTAAAATCTCAAATTGTGTGTGACGATCAGTCAGTTGATGTAGACCTCAATACGACACAAGTCTACATGCCAATCATTTTTCAGTAACGGCCGCTACTGTGAACTGATTGGCACGTCGTGACGTAATCATCTGGCGAGATCATATGATACCCGGCCTCAGGAACGATTTCAGTCAAGCCTAAACGTGTTCCGTGTGTTAATCTTGGACATCACTTAGCACGATTGTATATCTGGTCTCAAACATATGCTACATGACTTACATTTGCCTTTCCGAAATTCCTCGAACTTTGAAACAATATCCATGCTTCCTCAAGACGAGGAATCGAAGACATTAATCCTCAATGGAATGTCCGTCATGTGAGATCGAAGTCTGAATCAACGGAATTTCCAAGTTATTCCTAATTCAACATTCTAATCTAAAGTGGAAAGTCCCGCATCACCTATCGGCAGACAGATTTGTCACGACCATGGATCCGTCTTAAGATTTAAAGAAATAGCTAAGATTCTGGCATTATCTCAGACATTTTTGATATCCGTAGCTCGGAGAAACGTGGTGGCAACGTCCTGTCATACATTCATGGCGCTGACTGTCATTGTATGATTGTTTGCTAAATATACTATGAGCGACGCGCAGACGACATTTGCTGCAGACGACTTTGTCTCAGTACTCTGATTGTTCATATCTCACCGCTGCACATTGGTAAAATCATTCACGATTCTGTAAGATTAATTTCGTACAGTATCGTCAAAAATCATCAAAACTATTTCATTTTGCGCATGTCAAATATAGAACTCTGACGTCATCATGTTTCGGTCCTATTCTTGTAAAAAAGACTGAAGTGAAATGACTTCGACGAAAACAGGACCAACAGATTACTGATTGCACAAAACCAACATCTGAGAAGGTCCGCTCAGTCACGCATGCGCACACCAGATCCAGTACGAATAAGGAAAGGAAGTCGGTTGAAAGTTTGACTTATACAAAGAATCGTTGAAATAGCAATTTCCGTCGCAAAATAGGACTTTTTGAAATGTTTGTAATTTGGTATTTTGTGTAAATTAAGAAAAGCTATGTAGTGAGCAGTAATGATTTACTTAAAACATTTTTACAAAGCTTGATAAATAGCTTTATAAAATTCCGTAACTTTGTTTATGCAGATTTGGTGATCACCATCATCACCGCGCAGACGACATTTATTGCAGACGACTTTTGTCTCGTACACCTGGCTGTTCATGACTTATCGAAACACCAGGCTGTTCATGTCCTATCCCCATCATCATAATCATCGTCGCCGTCGTCGTCATTGTCGTCGTCGTCACAATTACCATAGTCACCCTTGCTCCTTATACAGGGAATGTGATACCAGGCAATTTCGTTCTGTCTCAACTAAAATGGTCAGTTTGTCAACAGGCAGACCCTCTGGTCGAAGTTGACGTGTGTGTTCGACCAACCTCAGAAAATTTGTAGTTCAATGTCAGAGTCCACGACTGAATTCTCTGAGACGTAAGGCAGATGATGATCACTGGTACACTTCGTTCAAATTCGAATTTTCCGATCATTGTTGTAGTTCTCTACTTTTTTCCGTCTGAAATTGAAATAAAATGATCCATTTACTAAATTTGCACCTAATATATATCTTCAGATACAGGTCATTCACATTTCTCGCGATGTCTTTAATATTATTGCCTATGGGTCTCTCCAAGCTTGCGGTTTCGGACAAATATAAACCCATTGGTCAGTGCTGCACCGTTGATGTCACCTTCAAACCATGATAAAAATATAATGACTGCACACCTTGTATTCAATTTACAAAGTTAACAAATTACAGGTGAAAGCTGCATTCACGCTGTCGAATACGGCTTGCAACATGCGATGGCGTATATAGGGAGGAAAATTCGAGTGTGTGCGTGTTGCGTGCCAGATGGGACTGCCGGTGTCCTCAATGCGACCCAATATGGTACCTGTTTGAACCATTGGCGAGGATGTGACGTCAGGCCTTGCATAGCAACGTTGAGGCAACCATAGTGACTGCTATCCTCCCAAGCAATCTTCAACACAACTTTGGGTCCAGCCGATCGTGAAAGTGACACATAGCACGTGCATGTTTTCTATCATTCTGCATTCTATACCTGTGTGTTTAGTTTTAAAAACGTTGAACATTTTATCCATAAACGCTTTCGAATTTAGAATTATGACAAGGACATGCGTGTATATTAGTAGTTTTGTTATAGCAATATGCCATTTCATGTACTTATCATGTAACAGTAGACTGAACTGCTTCTGATCTAGAGAAAAAATAAACAAAACAGTAACTGACAGCAAGTACTGACAGGCCGGCTTTACATTTGTGCTTTGTTGCTTTGATGGACGGCTCATTTTAATCTCAACTTGAATTGTGGAGATTTTATCGACACAAGATTAAGATATCTCGTATGTTAGTTATTAAAGTATGTGCTGAGTTAACACAAACCGGATGAAAAGTTCAGACCAACATGGAGCTGCCAAACACGCCATTCCAAATACGAATCACACATACTTCAAGGCTTTGACATAGTAACTGCACCCTTGTTTGCGAAATGACACATTTTTTCATATTTTTATGAAATGTAGATGAATCCAAAAATGTCGATAGTTGGACACAAGTGACACATCGGTGGTCTAGGTTTTAGGTCGTACACAGACTTATCTCGTTGACGACACACCGTACCTGGTACTTCTATGTACGTTACAGTGACGAACACACCTAAACGACGTCAAACGTAAAATGCTACAATCCATAAATCAAATGAATGAAAAAATTTAATGTAAGCAATAAATATTATAGAAATAAAGGGCGACACCCTGACCATTATTTATGGGCAAGGGCTAGAGGAAAGACAAAAATTAACGGACGAGGCTTGCCGAGCTGCGCTGCGCTGTATGCGAGTTCAGTGAGTAGTGCGATACACGACGCACTGTTACTCGCGCTGTAAAAGTTTTGCAAATCCGGAGATTTTTTGAAAAAAGTGTCTTAACTTGGCCCACAAGTGCTCCTGGATCATTATATCCCCGATTTTGATCTTTGTAAAAAATCACAATTTACGTTTTAGCTGTGAAATTAGGATGTTTAGGATACTGTAATGTTACCATTCACGAGCATGTGAACAACCCATTGCTGAGTATTTGTAGTCAGCCACGTGGTTGAGCTCGACCAATTAAAATGCAAGGGACGGGGCATGGTAATATAACTCATCATACATCACATGTAAATAATTTTCCCGCCAAAGTACCTATTTAAATAAAAGCCATTGGACTCTGAAGTTAAACGCTATTGAACTTTAGAGTTCAAACCTCTACGAAAACATTTTATTATTTGCTATTTGAGTTTAGAAAATCATGAAGAACCAAAAGTACTAGCTGAGAGATTTTGTGACATTTGTTGCTTGAATCTCACTAACTCCGATAGAAAGTTAATTTTCGGAATATTAGGATGACGTTTGGTCTTTGTCCGAAAGGTAAAAATGACTCGAGATCATAATCATAATTTGATACCTAGAACAATTCTTGGTCTGGTGATCACGTTGCGAGACAAATATTAGCCAAATTTTGCATGAGTAGAAATTCTACTCCGTCTTAGGTCCTCATGTTTGAGTTCATCAGGGTTCATTCTCTGACAAAACTTTTTAAAAAACATGACACCGTACAGCCAGTGTCAAAGTTCGTCAAAATGCCCAAATTTAACGAGATCGTGCATATTATGTATCATATATCTGATACCACCACGTTTTACTAGGTGTTATGATTTTGCCAGTCAGTAGTTATTGTTCGCTGACACGAAGATGGACACGTTTTCAAAAAGATGCAATTACCTCAGTGACTGACGAAGAAAATGTCCCAAAACCCTTAACAAAAATGAGGATTAAGACCTTCCCTAACTAAGCACCTTCTCCATGTCCGGTCACGGCTGGTCGTCTCAATCACGTCCGACATTGGAACGTGCGCAATATCAGCACCTCGATCCGGGATGTGTGCCATTTCCGGCCAGACAACTACTTCTGAAATCCAAATATGGAATTCACCATGGTCCTACCTTTCCGACTTGGGCTTGCTAGTAACGACATAGGCGACGCCTAACAACTCGATTAAATGTACTTGTGACCTCATAATTGTTTCGTTTCTTGGTAACTAGGTCTGTGTCGCTAATAATTTCCTATGAACTTATACAGAAATAAGAGAACGCCCCCAACTATAACTTCAGGATGTGATAAAATTGTCATTGCAATTGAAAAAGTTGAAAGATTATTGCATTAAACCAAGAAATTACTTCTTGGTAGGATTTCTCTACAAGAGGTACAAAATGAGTCATTTTTTATTTTAAAACATAAATTTTATTAATAAAGCTATGGGGTCAAGTGACATGATGTTGAAAAAACTGACTATATTTACTTGGAAGGGCAGTCCCATTAGTGACGTCACACAGGCGCCTTTTTGTCGAACTATTAAAGCTGCGCATAATCTTACGTTATGCGAATAGTAAACAAAAAAGATGTATATAAGGTTTGTGAAATCTCAGTAAGGATAGATTTTACTATACTGCAAAGAAGTCGGACATACTCGAAGAGTTAACTTATCTAACTTATTTATTTTATATTCATTACTCTATTTATTGGGAATTCTACAGTCTGGTGAAAGCTCCAATGGTGAGTACGTGATGAAGATGTGTCATTTTAAGTCCTATCAACTCAATCATGTCTATTCGTGAGTCCATGGAGCTATAATACTGCTGCGTGACAACCTTTTGGCCAAATTCACACTGTCACATAGTTACCTAGTTTCACACAATTATCTGGTTACCCTGGTTTCAGTGTTCGCTACCACTGAACAAACTGTTCTGAGACACAAATTGTCGGACGAACGTAACATTTACTTCTGTACCTTGGAAATCTACATTGATGGTGGGCGTAATCAAAATCAAAATCATGCCACAGCAGGCGATCGCGTGATCTGCTCAGTGACATCAGAGCGCAGTAACAAAGTGACTGAAAATTCACCGTAATTACGTATCTAATGTCTTTTGCTGCCACGATAGTAAGTTCGCCTTTTAAGGTGATCGAGAAAGCATTGACGTCATCTCGTCACGACATTGACTCCATTAGAATCACTCATTAAAATTAAGGACTATTTTATCTTTTTTCAGACAAAATTTGTGCTTATCACGTCAATCTTATCTCTTGGACTACTGCAATTCGTTGTGGCCGTGACGTCATCACTTGTGACAGGTCAGCTTTGTCTACACTTGGGAGAAATTCAGGTGAGTTGAAAGGTCAAACCTGTCATGTTTGCTGATGTTTGATAACATTTGCTTGTTTCCGTACAATTAACATAATTAATTTTCACGAAAGCGGTCTTCAAAGTTTGATCAGGCATCGCTTGGCAAGAATTTATTTTATGTTTTCTATGTAGCACGCGTCTACAAGTCGACAATCAAAGACTTAGGCATTTTATCAACCTTTCTTTAAGGGAAGTTCGGACATTACTCTTACAAAATCAACAATGGAAATCAGGGGGCAAATTTAATTCACTACAAGAGCTCTTAAACGAACCCCAACCGACAAACGGGGGTTCAGAATCATTCAAGGGTCCTAATACCTGTCCCCGATGCCCATTCTACCTTAAAATGGTCTTGGATCTTCTTCTAGACGTCTTAGACGACAAAGGCATATCTTTCGGTGCGATAAACGGTGCAGTCGTATCTCTAGATTTCCATCGTCGTTAACCATGCGCCTCTCTACGGCAACAGCTTAGTGCTACCCGATTTTTGCGTAGGTCAGCGGAGCGGAAATTATTGCTCTGGCTCGCGAGACTGTAGATTTCGAACGCTCAAACATCTACGAGAACAACAAAAATTGCTTGAAGCAGCTTCATCGCGTTTCAGCTTTCTTCTGAGTTTCTTATATCTGTCGGTATTATGTGAAATTTTCTTATTTTTATCTATGGTATTTTGCGAAAGTTGAAAATAATACTGCATCACGAATTTAATTGCTTTCATTTCAAAAGGAAGGGAAGTTTATTGCATAGACTCTAATTTTACCATCCCTTGAGGCGTTTTCAACAAACTAGAAAACAGCATTCGTACATCAGGTTTTCTTCTCCGATTTATTTATATCTTAAATGAAGTTCTTCACTAATGCAGACGAAGTAATTTGTTTTCGTGAGAGGCAGGAGACTTTGGACATGACGTAATGAATTTGTTAGCCTCTTCTGTTACCTCCATGGTTAAGCCCTCAGGTTGACTGATTATCTGAAATGTAGCATGAGCTACCTTGGCGATATCTCAGCCATTTACACAACTCCGTTCTACCAAGTTGATTGCCGGTGCAACTCAGATTAACCTAGCGGGATAGTAAAGATTGCTCTGCAATTGTCATTCCATGCTCAAACTAGGCTCACCCCGCAATTCTGTGGTCTTTACGTCGGTAAGTGGGTGTTGAACAAAATCTACAAGTTTGCGTATTTTGTGGTTTCCGGTGCCCCCGCAAACACATAGCGATATCACACACAAAATATAGTACTATCGAATCTGTGTTAAACAATATCCACGCCAACACTTCCAGGCCGTGATCTCTGACCCTAACGTGACGCACGCCCCTCACCTTTCCAGAACATATATGAGTGGCTTTTTTCACGTTCACCACAACTAATCCATATCGATTTATACTTCGGTGTAACCGTGGTGTCATTCAGGAAAACTTTCCAGCGAAGCAGAAAACAAATGTTAGTAAGGAAGAGTTCAAATTAGTTTACTTAGGACACAAAAAACTAAGAGACTCAATGTTAACGACACATGGGGTCATTTGCGGCAAGTTAATGTATTTTAGTAAACATGTACCTTAAAGTTTGATCTGGACTTAAACAGACAATGATACAGGCGATCATACACAGGATACACATGGTACATCGACGAACGTACATATAAAATTTGTAGGCTTCACACTAATCCTTCTCCTTTTCTTTCCAACAGTTTGGTTGTGTGGATTTGTCTGTAACCATGTTCTTGTCAGAGCCACAGATGTACGAAAAAGAGGGTGGTAAGTTGATCCTATTCATTACATTGTATTCGCGATGATATATTCTATATTATCAGTGCTCTGTGCTTTAGAATAAGTTTCGTAGAATACTCACATACGTTTCTGTATATAAACCGCCAAAGGGGCTATTTTAGCCTACATTTGGTGTATATATATACCATAGAGAGCTTACATTCTCATATTGCATTTCTTAGTCTGCCTGATATATAATTCGTCAAAATACTTTGGGGTAATCTATCGGTAAACAAATCAAGTCTCATCGACCATCAATCTCATCTATTTAATTACCCGTGACATTAAAATTGGATATCGAAAATTTTAAAAACGCTTGAGTCTACGGAGGGTATTTACTACAAGAACGCTTCACAGGGCGATTCTCAGCACTAAAGTCCCCACAGTCAACCCTCTGACCATGAACGTGTACAATTCAAAGAAACGTATTTCTATGTTTGTTCCACTTATTGTCGGAAGATGGCAGGCCAATTGAACTACTGTTTATAAACATGTGCTGAAACGAATCCCATTAAATCAATACCTTGTATAATTAACGGCCAAGTATGGGTGTTGACTTAAGTATTCACTAACCGAGCCTGTTATCGTACACTCAAGACTGAACAAATATCAAACAAACACATCACATTTTGCACCAGAGGAGAGCATCACTTTAGTATTGCCATAACACTCCATAACAAACTAGGCTAGCGGCATTTTGGGCGTTTACAACTATATTCAATTCAAACTACTACAAGATAAATGGTGTGTCTGGTACGAAATGGGGTCAGTGTTTATAAATGCGTTTCATAAAACACATGCCGAAGTTGCTATGCTATACTAATTGCAATGACGGCAATTGTCTCATCTTATCTCTAGGTAGCGGTACTGATATGTCACAGTTAAGGCTTGATTAACCATAACCGCCCCTTCAAAGGTTCATAGGTTGATGTAGATGAAAACGCGACGACAGATGTCATGCACGATGTAGTATTAATGCAAAGTTGTCCATGATTTTCACACTTTTTCTTTCTTCAAAAATTTTATATATTAACCTCGACTGTTTCTAAATTCCTAAGTTGGTGAGTTATATTCTACGATCTATGTTAAAGGTATCGGTCATGGACAGCATAGGGTGACGAAGATGTAGACGAGCAAACAAAATGTTAATTATCAAACTAACACTGAAGCAAACACTCCGTGATCAGACACTCTGTCAATAGGGTAACACTCCAAAGTAGCGGGCTTTAATTAACAAACACGTTTCTGAAGTAGCACCCAAT
>LD527087.1:71864-85183 GCA_001465055.1 Ptychodera flava
CTCTCTCTCTCTCTCTCTCTCTCTCTCAGTTGATATATTATATATGTCCGAAAGGGACAGAATGGATCATTCACCATACTTTGAAAGATTTTTTGGCTTGACGCTGTATAGCTTCGTTTTGGTTATTATTTGGTGACATTGTGTACCACGCTAGAATATTGCTTATCAGAATAGCGCCCGCCTCATTTCTAGTTTTTAAAAATAACCTTTTCTGACAATATGGTTTCAAAGTATTGTCGAGTTAGTCGTTTACATTCTTGTATCCTTCTAGCTCAGTTGAAAGTTCAAATATCTCAGAAGAGCTCGCGAGACGTCTACAATGACAAAACGTAAACGACCAAGTGTGTTGTAAATCGTTTCTGACATTGTTTCGGCAACCGACAGACGTCAAAGTGTGAGGTTGACATAGAAAAGTTA
Organism: Ptychodera flava; assembly: GCA_001465055.1. Taxonomy (NCBI): domain Eukaryota; kingdom Metazoa; phylum Hemichordata; class Enteropneusta; family Ptychoderidae; genus Ptychodera; species Ptychodera flava. Next base: position 72,282 of record LD527087.1, read on the forward strand.
GTTAATAAAATGTATTTTTGTACAAAGGTCTTCGAAAAACAAGACTCTAATTCAAAATAGAGTTTATTTCTAAAACTTCGACGTTTCGATTCCACACAGGGAATCTTCATCAGGAATCTAAAAAAAACAACACAATTCCAGTAAATATGGGACTAGTAACAAAGAGAGTGAACTAGTCCCTTTGTTACTATCCCATATTTACTGTAATATTGTTGTATTTTAGATTCCTGATGAAGATTCCCTGTGTGCAATCAAACGTCGAAGTTTTAGAAATAAACTCTATTTTGAAACAGAGTCTTGTTTTTCATCCGCTCAATACTACTCTCAAGACCAAGTTTCATTGCCTCCTGGTACCAAGCGCTGTAGTTGGAGTGACACCAGTTCTAAAAACAAACTCTTCAAAGGTCTTCAGTTTCTGTCTTGGAATCAATCAATCGATCAGTCAATCACTATTGTACTAAATCACGTAGAGTACAGAAAATCTCGATTGAGACGAAATTGTAAGATGGCAAAGAAGCGAAAGCCATCTTCTTGATAGTTGAGTATTCGTCTTTGTGTGGTCATACTGTGCATAGAGTTGGTTGCAGAGTGCGCACGCCTGATATTTCAGCAGTGCGCGACGACAAGATAACAAATTATATCCAATAAAATAAACTCTTGTTCCTTGAAGTGCTGTTCAAATTTAAAGATAATGGCGCTAAAATTGGAAACTGTGTAAAAGCACATGGCTTTTTGTTCCCTGGGATCAAGTGCTACTCTGACGATGAAGTCATCACATAGTCAACGCTGCAAGAGCCCAACAGTTTTGAATCTTTATTAAAAAAACGGGTTGATGGACACGGCAAGACAGCAGTTGCCGGGAAGGCCTCTCGCAACTCAGGGACGATTATTCATGCGTTTCTCGGCGCGAAAAAAGAGCTTCAAATATTTATAATCCTCATTAGACTTTAAATTAAGCTCATTATGATTGGACTCTCACGAGAGCAAATGACATTTATAACGGCTGCTAAATCCCACGTTGGTCTACTCACAGGATGCAACTGTTATGATTGACAAGTATGTGTGCAGAGTGCCCTTTGCTTCGCATACACTGTATTTACAGAACTTTGAACGGTATACCGATAACACAGGCGACATAAATCCTAAAATTTCCCAATTATGGTGGGTTCTGTTTGCAGCGCTCAGGGCTATCTTGGAAAAGGTAAGATGATTGTTGATATTCCCATCTTCATGGTTATCCTGTTTAAATTAAGTTTACCCTTTCTGAATTGAATTTAAGGGAATGAGTTTGGTCGGAGGAACACAATGACAATGATCGGACAGGTCCACAGTATTTGCGTTTCGGTCGAGTGGTTCACCGTCACGGCGTATATTCAGCTTGCAGTTTGACATGTGTGACATCGCCACATGCACACACAATCCGCGCCTTGTATCTGTCAGGTCGTGTCGTGGTATCATCAACAACAGAGGCCAGTTGTCCACAGTTTTCCCGTCAAAGGTGAAACACATTGAAGTTCACCCAAAATGCATACCAGTTCAACCATTTCATCATTACTTCCCTGCACATATGGGACCATCAACGTCAGTTCCTGTCGTCTAAGAGAAGAGTAGAGTGTAATAAAGTTTGATGGCGAGAAGGTAAAGATATTCCGCAGTGCCGACCTTCGTTCTGATCTCTGCGTCGGGATTGACTTAACAAAACAATATGGCTTCTACAAAATAGGGTTCGCGTTCTAGACAAACTTCTGATTAGCGAGCATATTGCCAGCTATCGATCACTATATAAGAACTCGAGTCGATCAAAGTCACGATCAGAGTCGTCTGTACACACGAAATGCCAAAAGAATGGAGCAATCAACGAAGAATAAGAAGTGGCCAAGCATCATTACATTGCACAACCGAATAAATAGGCTCCTCATATCCTACTGTAAATGCCTCTGTCTTGTACAGCAGGCGACAGCGATCTGAAAACCACCGTACTATTGCACGCACCCAGGCTGATCTCAATGGAGGCCACCTACATGTATAAAAGGGGCAGTCACCAGGCAAGCAAACAAAATGCTCAACCGTGATCCAAAACAAATAGGCAATAAACCCAGTAGAGCAACCTTAAATAATGTACAACTGACTCCTAGAAAAACTTGATTCTCAAATGTTTAAGTCAATGATTTCATTTCGCTATGATCATAAAATTTTTATGAAAGTGATTTGATTTCTCCAAATGTTGTTACTACAAACAACGCAGTCCTTGTTGTAAGCTATCGATGTAAGATTGCTGTCGTGGAAATCAGCTCATATGTAAAAATCAACAAACAAACTTCAGCTGCGGATACATTTCGAGGCAGAAAACGGTTTTTATCAATTTACATAGTAACTTGTTGAAGGGTTTGGAGTGACAGGATAAGATAATTTGTAGTGATTTAAAGCGTTGACAGTTGTCAATGTTGTAGAAGATATCTTTTCGAATGTATACGCGGCGTCGCCATCTTGTTCTGCTAGTTGATGTTATGTAGGAATTATTGATCATGTCGTGGCGGTCCAAGTACGGTTGATCTTAGGGTCTGTCAAGGTCAATGAAGTCATCCGGCTGCACAACAAAACATATTATGGTAACATGTGCAATTTGATGATTACAAATGATGATTGAGTAATATAAAATGACACCTAAGTATTCTTCTTACAAAAAGAAGGCAGCACAGATACACGTTTTGATCGCAAGTATTACATGAAATTCACCATATTTCTTTAGGCAGTACAAAATAAAAAATGTCACTTGACTTTTATGATTTATCATCAAAGAAGGCATCGTGGCAGTCATGCTTTGTGACTTAGTGATTACATATTTTAATATGTGACTCCCATGGCCGCCTGTTTTCGTAAAATGAAGCGATTCTACGTTTTGCTTTGGGGAGAAGTAGGCGGGAAGGTCATCGACCTCTGTAATGTAAATAAGTAAGGGAATCCTCAAATTTTGTTTCTATGATTAATTTCCGTCGAATAAGTTCAAATTCTTTACAAAGGTATGGATTATATAGTCACATGATTTCGGGAAAGAACCCCGCAAGGAACACAAATTGATATCACTACCATTACGGTGTTTTAAAAAGCAACATTTTTTCCAAGCTGACACTTTATCACGTTATTGTGATGTAATTTTATTACCTACCAGTACCGGCTGTAGACATTTGCAACCAAGTAGCTGATTGGTCCAAAGTGTTGAAAGTGAAGCTGTAATGCTGTGCAATTTGTACGTACGTTAGAATATTACAAATAAAAAGTAAAATGACAAATAAGTCATAAAAAAAGTTAGCTGTATCTCAATTTTATCGTGCTTAGGTTTTTCAATTTATGGCTTCACGCCCTTCGCTTTGTGCGCTCGAAACTGCAATCAGAAAGGCAACGATTTCGTTTCATCATCATATCGCCTCTTCTTTCGACTTCAACGTCAATATTTGCCAACTCCACCACGACAAAACTAGTATAATTTTCAAATATCATTAGAGTGTAATGGACTTAATGTAAACACCGAAAGGCACGGTGATGTCTGTCATACCCTTCATAGTCTCCTAGCAATCTTTAACAATCGAGCTAATTGTGTTCGGCCTTCTCATTAAGAATAGAGCACTTAGTGATCTGTTTACTTTTCAAAGCAAGCAAGCAAGCAAACAAACACACACACACACAAACACACACAGCCAAGCAAGCAAGCAAACAAGCTAGCAGTTTACCTGATATTACAACAAACATATATCATGTACTTTTTATAACAGAAATGAAATATTGTCTTTGTCTGTGGTGTAAAGCGGTGAACGATATCAGGACTATGGGTTCTGCGAAATTTTAACATTACAAGCAAGCGAGCTGTCTCACACGATATGTAGTAAAAGAAACCTAAATTCTAAATTGTAGAGACAACTCAATTGCTGAAAGAAGCTGACAATTTTAGGTTACGTGGTCTTCTCAGCTTGGATGATAAAATACCAGTGTTTAAATTGTCGTCCTCAGTAAAAACGACACTATTTTATATTCCAGATATCGATGGAATTTAACCTTTAAGCCGAGTGTTTATCTGTCAACAAGCATAGAAGCACACTCCATAGGTAAACACAACAGAGGAATGCTGGAAGACTGCCTGGAGATCTCATAATTCGACCGATTCCCTCCGACTTCAAACTTTGGACCCATGTATTGCATTGTACAGCGGCTATGGAAGTATTCAAAATTTCCCGTATATGCTGTGGTCGTATCTACTAGAAAAATTCCGCTCTCTTAACAAAAACAGAAAGAAAAAGAAAATAATTTGTAACGAAAAACAGGACAAAAAAGAACACAGAAGCACCACAATTGATTAACCGCTAGCAGACTACAAAAAGAATGGATGACCCTTCCACCCGCTTCAACTTCCGGCAGGACTCTGTGACGTCAGCAATGCATATCTACCCGGCTCGGTACAGACTGCAGTTTCTTCTCCGAGCAAAACGAGTGAAAGACGTCAGCGTCCTGCAGTTGATTACGGGAGTGTGTGTTATATCATTTGCAATAGCTGCAATATTCGTAGGATGTTATCTTGCGTACATATGTACTGGGATCTGGTGCGGAATTGTGGTAAGATTGAACAGATCCATTTGGTTTGTCCTTCGTTTCATCAACTCTCTGATCCCCAAAGGCAACAATTCTGTCTTTCATATACTGTTGCTACTATAGCTCTCGTTATCTGAAAATGTGAGCACAACGGATGATCCCCTAGCTGAATATTTAATTATTCGAATTTTTAGAATCCTGACAATTTTGGAAGCGACAAAACAAAATGTCGGCAATGCATCTCATCGGTACTGAGAATTCAGATGTGAATTTTCGCTTTAAATATTAACTTCAAAAATTTTACACTTTAATGACCGTTGAACTAATTGCCTTAAATACTTCCTCTACCAAACGCAGCTTACTATAATTTCAAATTCATCATTTGTGACAGTGTACGTGCAGTAGATACACTAGTTTAAGATTGAATTTTGAATATTTGTGTTATCAAATTACCTTGAACATCAGGTGGACCCAGGAGTATATATATTTACTGACGCTACCCTTGTTGATAGTTATCAAATTTACGGTCATGGTGTTACAAGTTCACAGCCCGTCATGATGTCATTGTCTCATTTTTTCTCGCTTGAAAGTTTGTGATTTTCTAGCGTTATTTTCGTATATTTTTTTTCAAAATTTCTCAGTTAATAAAGACATAAAGTAAAAAGGTAGTACAAACCCGATCTGCAGTGCACGTATCATAATGCTACAAATTGCGCTATCAAAAATTCGATAAAATAAATTACATATCTTTATTTGTTTCCTTGTATATAGATCCTTGTGTCTGGTATTTTAGGTATAAGAGCAGGACGGTTGAAGACCCCTAACGCTGTAAGTAATGTCTGATAACTATATTGTCAAGAAAAAATTGAGGAATTTTGTGCAAAACAGTCTGAAGTAAGTTAGTGTGATCCTTACTAGAATGATTTTACATATGACGTTGTATTTGAATATTATCATCGGGCCACAAACTCGACTTTTACGTAGTAGTTCTGGTCAACCTCGTGACTTTTGCAGAAGTAGTCTTGCATAGACTGTTTTGTTTGAACACCTAATGAAGGGTATTTGTTAACCATTGTATATGGTGAATTGTATCGTAATGATCTTAACACAAACTCTGCCCTCGCTAACACTTGAATGCACGGCTGCATGAGAGAATAATTTAGAAAATACCACCTTTCCCCTTAAAATGACACAACACTACAGTCAAAGAATGCCCTCCGCTATAGGTACAGGACGATGGTCGAATTATTCATCCGGAGATCACCATGACAACGGATGAAGCATATAGTAATATTTGTATACTCAGGTGACCTGCTCTCATACGTAGTATTTGCCGGATAAAATGCAATCTAAAATTACTTTAAATAATCAATTTTGATACGCTTGAAATTTTAAAATTTGGAAATCTGTTATTTGTAAAGATGACTGTTACAGCTTATTTTGACGAGTGCCTGGATAACCACTTCCGGCGAGGTGGCATGGTACGTACGAGGAGAGACCGTGATTCAGAGAAACGATGTGCTCCTATAGAAATAATATGTTTTCCCGCTTGTTAAATACAGCCCTTTCGAATGTCGTTTCAGGTGAAACATGCCACAACGTCGTCAAACTTGACCACGTTCTTTTCGCTGCTGCCGATCATACACGCATCGATCGCCATGACCTTTGAAGGGATTGACTGCTGGGTGTTCTACTGCAACTGTTGGCAATTCTGTCACGTCAGCATGGATGTAAGTATTTTCGATCTATACATGGCGTGCTTGCAGCTGTACGACGAAGTTAATGCTTGTAAATTGTTAAAACCCCGTGAGCTGTAGCTTGTAATGACTAATAAAACCCTGTTAAAATGCATGGAGTTCCTCTTTAATTTGCCATCACAACCTGTGTGTATGCCTAATGTTATTGCTGATATTGGCGTCTCATGCTTGTTAATGTTTATCAATATTGCATTATCGCGGCAAAGCTAATATCGAATATTAAAAAAGGGGAGAGGAATAAGAAAAGATACGTATTTTATTAACAAAAAGTGATAAACATATATTAAAAAATGTTACAGCTCATGGTTTCTTCATCAGATTTACAATTTGATTGGTGTCCGTTCATTGTTCATAAACTTATTCCTAATAATGTTCTTAGAGATTTTGATTATCCTGTTGACATAACATAGCTTATCTCCTTGTTGACGTTCGCCATCATTTGGATGTCTTATTGTTTACGGTGTTCAAGGTGTCTTTTTAACGAAGAAATCCAAAGATCACTTCCATGGAGAAAAAATTGTATCATGAGATTTACGTTCGTTCGTACTTCATCCGTAATAGATGTTCATTGACATGAACTTGAACAGGGAATGCTCCCAGTCCAAGCAAAAGTAACCGATTTCACGTCTACTAAGTTGTAACAATTTTATATACCGTCTCAAAGGACACTGAACATTAATAAAACCATGCGAAATCTTGGAGGCAACATAATACGGGCAAAATATTGTTCTAATGTTTACCAGAGCTTTGCGTGTGTGCGTGGAGTGTTGGCCGGCACATCAACGCTAGCGCCCTCACAAGCTCAATCTGCTGGCATGCTTATTTTTTATTGTCAAAGGAACTGAATCTATATACATTCTAAATAATTTCAGGCCAGGATGTTCATCGATGCCATGATCCTAGCTTTCTGCCTCTGCGCATTTATATTGGCTGTGTTTGTCAGCGTTCTGTGCGGAACATTTTCAAATGCACATTGCTGTAAAAACTCAACTGTTCAGGTAAGCCAGGCAAAACATGTTATTTTCTCCTTGAAGATTCTTATCTACAGTGCATGCACCTGATGCTAATATGAGGGAAAAAAAGGCAAAGAAAATCGGATGAAAATGATAATTAATTATTTCCGGTAACAGAAAAACGAAAATTCCGTCAACGTATGAGAAAGATTATATTCAAAATCAAACATCTATACATCAGGAGAACTCAGCTGTATTTCCATGTTTTCACATTCTGAGTGTAGTATTTCTCGCTTCCTATAGAGGGCGCTCTCCTTGGTGTTTACAGCTGTCTTCGTTTTTCTCTTCACATCACTTTGCACTTTTTGTTGTCAGTAGCCAGTATCTCCACTCAGAAGACCAACTGGCATCAACGGAATGTTGGGAGTCGTCACTGAGGAAAACTGAGTTGCTGAAAATACTTACTATGAATTTGGATTATGAGTGGTGTACAATTCTGTCCATCCCAAAAAACACAACTTACAACACAACAGTTAAGTTTCTCAAACTGAACGATGAATGTGCATGGAATAAATACACAGCCTGGACTCGCTGTTTTGACTGCAGAAGCAGATATTTGTAGATGTCAACATAAATGTAATGACTCCTCCCTATTTACATAACCACCTGATCTTACAACTTCGAGAACTTGTTGGACAAACGCCCGCTGGCAAATCGGGGCGGCCAAACTGTATTTAAGCCAAATGTATTTAAATTCCTGAGCGTAAGAAAATTCACCCTTCCGATACGTTATTCTCTGCCATATCTCAGACAGAAAAACTCTCAAGGGAATTTGTGTACTTCAAATTTTTAGAACCTTCACATTCTTGAAAGATTGCCATCTAAAAAAAACCTTCTCCATTTTTTCAGCGTGGCAAAGTTTACGGTCTTTTTCTAAATAGGCAGCCATTCATGACAAGATTAGATGGAATAATGTAAAGAGACCATAGTTAAACTTGGAAATATGTCATCTTAAAGTCATATCAAGATATAAATAACTTACAGGTCTTGTGGCTCTGACACTTAAAAGTCGGAAAAGAAAATTGTCGAGTATTTAAAATTTTTGTCTCGCGACTGCGGTTTACCTCTTCATATGTCAAGGCTAAGTTTATTCCAATGCCTTAGCTTCCGAGCGCTTTTTCGTGTAATTACCGAAAGATGTTGAGTTATACCTGGTTCTTTCCTTAGTTAGATTTCATATTAAAAACTACTAGTATTTAAATAAGGACAATCTGACAATGGAAATCTCACCCTTTGTATGTACTCTTGAAAACTAACTTGACATTTTCCTTGAGGAGAAATGATATGGTACCCGACGTTTTGAATTAACAGCGCTACATTTATTAAGGAATCACGGGAGACATTAAAAGAAAATCCTTTTCACTGATGATCTGCGAGATACAGTTTTTGTGAAATTGACATGTAGGATATTGCTTACGATAAAAGTTGTTGTTTCTTACAGTACAGATATTTTTGGCCTACTATATTATTGCTATATTTACAACTGTGAGAAGGCTTGTACATGTTTGTTTGAAGAATAAAGGAATGTGAATCTGATTCTTTTTCGCGTGAGGTCTTAATTTGCATAGCAATAAGTGTATGTGTCTATACTTTGATCATTGGTTATTTAAGCAATAAAGCACACCAAGCGACGGTATACCACGAGATTTTGACCAGTTCACGACATATATGTAAGAACGATAGCGAGTGCATATATGAAGTGAACTGGTCAAAATCGAGTGATATACCGTCGCTTGGTGTGATTTATTGCTATTATATTATAACAGTATATTGAAATTCTGGCGTGGAACGTCATAAATGGAGTTTTGCTCAAGTTGAGAGCTCGCGCGTATGCCAGCCGTGGTATATCGCCAATATACAACGGCTCTTTTCGTGTCTCGACCAATCAGATCGCTGTATATGCGCCATCTGTATAATGGTATGATATAATTTCAATTTAACTGTTGATTTCAACACACTAGATTTTCGTCACTAAAGTTTTTGGTTGCAGGACTACAACTTTCATCAGCAGAATAAGCCGATCTTAATGTCATTACCTTCCGGATACGTGACATCATAGTCGGGTCATAGACTTTGGTAATTTATGACTTTCACTGTCTCTATTAAGACATGGCTGGATAACACGGATATATAATAGCCTTCTTTACGCCCCTTTCGCAGTATCAGAAATCTTTATAAATAATTTGTACATTTGTCCAGAGAGTAGTCTGGTGATTCAGTATGGATATGTTGGGAAACTTCAGATGTTATCGAGCTGAGACGTCGGTGTTCGTCGTTTCTGTCTCTTCCTATCTCTACCTTCTCTCTGTCTTTATTACGGTCTGTCCGGCGTAGTCTGTCTATGTCAGTATCCCCCTGTCTGTGTCTGTATGTCTGTGCCTCTCTGTGTGCGTATGTCGACTTGTGTCGGTCTGTCGCCCTTTCTGTGGCAGGGTAATGCTTCTATTGCGATTCATGTTATATTTACATGTCAATTTAACTTCAATAAGTGCCTTTTTATACTGATCAAAATAAATTAAAATAACATAAATAACATTTTAACGTACAATGTGTGAAATGAAATATTTAACATAACATATCACCTTGTGCGTGAGCTTTCTGTAAAAGCTCACTTTTATCATTATTGCCAATGGAATGAACTTGAAGTTCTTTAAATTGCAAGTATTGTATTTATGTATCGCCCATTTTCCAATAAAAAATATTTAAATTTACTAATTTACCCACGTACGTTTTCATTTAAATTCCTCCTTCACTGCGATTGCAATTGATAACACTGGTTAATATGAAATAAAATAGCATTCAGTTCAATAGTAGGCGTATTATGGGAAAAGAGATAAGACAAAAGCACGGTTGTCAACGACTCATTGGAATGCTATTAATATAGATTTCATTGAATCAATGATAGAGCGCAAGGCAAACAACAGTTTGAAATTAACTAAGTGTTGTGACCTTTGACAAGACCTTTAGGAAATAGCCAATCTGGGTTGACCTCAACTTCAAGTTTGTTGTGACCTTACGAATGCCGTTCAAATGATATTGTACTGCCTAATACTGAGTAAATGCAGTATGATTTTGGAAAAAAGTGCCAGAGTTTTATTTTAATTTTCGATCTCCCAATCAGTGTGTTGCAGTGTTTTAACCCTTAATATTCATATAATCGGTGATCTTCGGGGTAAATCGGCCTGAACACAGGCATGCGCAAGTATTCCCCTGGAAGCATTTCAAGATAATAACTCATGATAAGGGTATTAATTAGCTTGTACATCACGTAGCCGTGAAGGCGTGGTTTATTTTGGCGCCATGGCATGCGATATCGTCAGGTAATGCTTTTCAGGTTGCTGTGTGAGACCTCATAGTAGCAAAAACGGTGCACAAACATGGGACCTGTAAGACTTGTGTACTTGTGTGTTTGCTGTTTTCCTATCATCACGGTTTCCCGGCATCTCTGCGTTCAGTCATGTTGTAGGTAAGAGTATATGCTCTTCTTTCCCAAATCCAATGAGTGAAAAGTCGTATATGTTTTTCGTTTTCCGATGTTATTGTCTAATGTTCTGTCCGTCGTACCACTCAGTGTAACCCCACGATTTCCCTGCTTCTATTACCTTGTTTATAACTGCTAACACTATTCATGTGGTATTATCTCTCAATCCTCCCATGACATGTCACTCTTTGAAATAATATGACAAAGGTGAAAACACTTGGCTTAGTCTTTGTCATGGAAACAAATTTTATAATTTTTCTGATCTTCCACTCTTTTGGGTTAGCTTTGCACGCTGACCTCAAAATTTTCATTCTTGATTTGAGAATAGAATTGCTGAAACTTTCAACCAGAAAAAATGACCAAAAGTTTAAACCTTTCACTTTCCAGGCCCATACTATCAATACACTCACGGGCTGGTGTTTAATAACATTAAGTCTAGCAAAAGGTCAAGTTTAGTTTCCTTTTTTCCACTTCCGTGTGTTCAAAATGTTTTTGCCCTTCGCAGCATCCAGGCATCGATCGACCTGCACAGTATGATCATTGGGAAACAAATCGCAAACAATTAAATAGATTATGTGTCATTATGTTTGGTCAGAGCAAACAAACCCAGGTGATAAATGTACCTGTAAATGCCATGGAAACAGAGCATTCTGGCATCGATAAATCACGGACAAAGTTCAGGCTGTGCCGAGTGCCCACAGTCCAGCGACAGTATCTTGTATTCCGTTAACCATCGTTCCACCCCTATATTCCCCTGTAGAGGTCCAACATAATCACAAAATAGAAAATACTTGGATCAAACCATGATGGTTAAAGGGATAAAGGCATGTTGAAATGCCAAGTGTTATTCGTATTAAAAACCATGCCTGTGTAAAGTCAGCAAGTAAATTTTAATCCAAGACCAAATTCATGTTATGACAGTAACACAACGCTTTCAATATATGCATGCTATCTTGACAAGCTTCATGGTAAGCTTACGTCTGTAGCTAGTCTAGTGAAGAAAACAAAATCACCAAAATTTACCAAAAGTTACAACTGCTGTCGAATGTAAGTAAAGCATGGGTACATCGAAACTCCACTAGATGTCTGGTTACAGTCTGGTTCCCCACAATAGAGTTTAGCTCACTGCCGTTCTCTCTGCACCAGTGGTTGACTTCAATTTATACGCAACAGCTCTAGAAATCTGGTTTTGCATTGAAATTACGACTTAACATTCATTATATTACTGATTCTAAGGACTGTTTTCACACTATTCCCATGTTCAAATGCATATGCATCACGCTGACATAACACAATTCTTTACCTAAACACAATGAATAACTAACTATTGAAATATGAATTATCGAATAATTTTCTTCTTTTTTAACTGCCATTTGCATAGCGTACAATTTCATTGTAATAATTAAATATTCAGTCTCAGGGCAGTGGATTCAACATTTTTATTATAATTTGCTGCCCTTAGCCACATTGGAATGACCTTGTATCTGCATATACCAGTATACAAACTAAACTTCCCTTTGGACGGTGACTCAGACTTCTTAGTTAAGCATTTCTTTTTTGTATTTATTTCTATGCCTGAAACCTACATACTTCATATCTCCCCTAGTATCTACAGAAGCAAATAATTTGATTAAATTGTTTACAAAAGTATTTATGTTTAATATAAATTCAAAGTGGTTAAAGGGGCAGTCCTTGTGAAAGTATGCTGCACATAATTGTTACAGTATAACTTTGTTGTTTCAGTCTATTTTTTAAAGTTTGTATGGGTAACTATTTTTTCTTGTATCCGTTAGGGGAGGGGGTGGGCCAAATCGATGCTCAGTAAAAAATGTAATCCACCGACCCTCCTCCTGAAGCTGAGGAACTGCCAATCCCTAAGCTGAGGGCGCATTTCGTGTTTTCCTGACATTCACCTTTATGATGGTTTTCCTTATGTTATACTATACCTCTCTATCTGCCATGCCTTTTATCTGTGCTAATGTCTCGGGTGTCTGCTTTGGGCTTATAGCTTCCGTGTCTCTACCTTTCTTTCCCATAGTGACCTGCAATGGCGCTGCCAAGGACATTCAA
>LD527087.1:85656-125970 GCA_001465055.1 Ptychodera flava
AGGTTCATTAATAGTAGTACCCTTCACAGAACTATAAGATATATGTTATCACTATATGTAGCAGGTTTTTTCAACTTCGCACAGTACTCTCAGAGTTTAATCACTAATTACAAAACATATACATAATTTTTTATTTGGCCTTACTCAGTAAAATTACATTGCTTTTTCCTAGCATACATTACAGCATTTTGAATTATTATCCTTTACCTACATGTATTTACTCATCGGGTTTGGCCGTTGAAGATTTTATGAGTTATTATGAGTTGTACGATCGCTTGAACGCAGCGAGTATCAATTTGCTGACTTAAGTGCTGGTTTATGTTCAGAAGCAGTATACAAAATCACAATAAAGCTACTGGACTTACAGACACAGGTAGTGTTTTGACATCTTAAATTTTCATCATGTACTATTACTCTTCAACCAACATTTTACAGTATATTTTTGATGGGATTCTTGTATTGCTCACCGGTATGTCTATCATCATTGGAATATAATTCACTCTTTGGCCCCATGCCTAACCAGAAAGTTTTTCAAACACCTTGTCCTCGACTTCTCAAATTTTAATCAATCCGCAAACCAAACACTATTCGCCGGGTCCTTTCCCCTGCTTAATTGTATCAGCATGGTATGAGTGAGCATTGGCGCGTCTACTACCTATGCAAAATGTAGAGTGACCATGCAACCATATATTTACTTAAGGTTTATGCCATTCCTTTGTTTTGAAGATCGCTGTTTCAAGTTTCCTGATTTCAATGAACACCCGCTCATGTATTTTAGATTTCGCTCATTTAGTTTTTGCTGAGTCATCACAGTCACATTGTGACTATTGGAGGAAAAGAATAAAAAAACATTGCATCACGGGTACATCTGCCAATAAGTCATACACCGTTAAACTTTACTTAACATTATTTCCGTTTTAAAATGGTAGAAATTCCGTTTCAGACGCTGTGAATATTTTTTTTTGTTTTCAATATTGTTGTTGTTTTAATATTCATATTGGATTTCAAGTCATCAGTGAATCTGTTCGATAACTTTTAGCTGTTGACTTTAAAATATCGCCTTTTTGTTTCCATTGACAAATTAATGTAATTTGCTGAGGCCGTAAGATTTATTGTTAGCAAGTGTCATATCATTAAATATTCTTACAAATATCAATTAAGTGAAAGTAATGTCAGGATTTCATTGAATGATGTTTTACAAACGTCCACGAATTAAAACAGTTGTAATTTCCTACGTATTTCTAATTGATATCAGAATAATTTGTGGATGGAAGCAACTTGCTTTATCTTTAAATTAACGCTAAATCAGTACAATAATATTTACAATTTCTGATTTTATTTTACGAAATATTGCCCATGCAGTCACCTATAGACAAGCAGGTTAGCACAATATTCACAAAAGACGAAGGAAAGTACATAAATTTATATCGACAATGGCAAGAGAAGTGGCTATTCGAAATAATTTGATTCCTGTTATATGGCAATATCACTGGTGCGAGAAATAAAATGGCAGGAAATGGTGACAAGTTCATCAAGTGAAATAGTTGTAGAATTAAATCCGCATTTTTCTTCTTGAGTACACGCGAACAAGCTACTACCACTGACTTATGCATTCAAGGAGACAGAATGTGTACGGGAATTTAACAACTACAAAATTTTGGTAGCATGAGATAGAAAACAATGAATGAAAAGATCGTCTCTGTACTAGCGATAATTCTGCTCCCATCCCCGACTGTATCGTCATTACAGACGTCATCAATTACTCTGAAATAATGAAAAACAAAATAAAAACAAAAAAGCTGTAAATATAAATTCATTAGATTTCGGTTTTAGGTGAAATTACTCTGTAATAAACGTATTTTCAAACACAATTCATAGTTTTTGTCTCACACAATCATCAAGCACTGGAAGAAGACAGAATGATAAAAATAACCTGTGAGTGAGCTGACACGTGCAAAAGGAATAGCAGATATGTATCTTTCGGGCGTTCATTCTGTATCATGGCACCTGGACCATTTTAAAATCGTGTTACTGACTATACATTAAAAATATCTCTGCAGCAGAGAAGAAGACGAAAGTTTATTTCTTTTGAATTTCTAATGATTAATTACATGGCCTTGAAAAACCGATCTCAACAGCAAACGATGTACTTACCACGCCTTAGCTGACTACTAATTCTTTTTAAAAAGAAAGGGATTTTCCCGTTTACAGAATGTTGTAAAGTCTGCTACAGTAGTCTCTAGCATGTCTGTTTAATGTGCTTGGACTATAACGAGAATAAACGCTGCCCTATAAAGCATTGGTATTTTTTGATGGCTCCGATTGAAAGGCAAGGCAATGTCGTGGAGATCAATTAAGGCTGAATAAATGTTCAATTGAAGTGAAAGGCCTATAAACTAATAGCGTGAACATTTACGGAAATGATAGATATTGACATGTTAGTTTTAACTGTATACTCACGTTTCATTGTCGATGCAGCTCGGCTTCAATTCCTTGCTGACAAGTTTTGACTTCAGCTCGTTTACTGTACCGTTGTTACAGTGTTCCCTGAAAATATCATTCCATCTATACTTGTTAGGAATATGTTTATCGCACACGTCAAGAAAGACCTGCTATTTTAACCACATTGTGACGGTTGATCATTATTGTCTTCCAAGTGTAATGTCAACATCAATTGTACTTGAATTGACAAAAATGATATTCCGGATACTTTAGCGGTTACTTACATAGATCAGAACTTCTGAATTCATCGAATAAGAAAATGTCTGCGTTAAAATATCGGAGAGGTGAAATAACAATACGCATCTCTTGTAATTCTCTTAGTGTAGCATTATCACAGGTCAATCTATTCCATCGGAGAAATACTTGGGCAATGAAGAATTTTCGAATTTACATAGAACATTTACTTACTTGTCAGTTTTGTCACGAAGAAGAATCCGTACCTCAGTCACTTTTGAGTCTAGGTTGGGAAGTTCATACATTGCGAAGAAACTGTGAAGTATATTTAAAATGGAAACATTGTAACAATCAGCCTAAAATATTGCTTGACGATTTTGCTTAAATCAATCAAATGTTTTTTTTTCTCCCGAACATTCGATGATGAAATTTAAGAAAAAAGTGACGAAAATGTCAAAATTGATATGAATGCACAATTTAAACTCTATAAATCAAATGACGAACAGAAAACAAGTTCAAAAAAGGTAAAACTTGTACTTGCCTGCTCTTGTTGTATGCAAGATCATTTTTTCCACTCAACATCACAGACACTACACCGCTAGACTTAATAGCAATCTGAAACGCATGAGAAGGAAGAGGTTACAGCACTGATATGGAAACACATTATCTCGGAAAACTATAGGGGTTATGGAGATTTTTCAATTTCTTAAAAAAAGTTTTGCTTTTCAGTTCATAATTAGAGTGGTTAAATGTTGTTTTTGATTTTGCGGCGTTGCAGTTGTTGTGATGAATTCCTAATAAATTCAAGGTGAAATACAGTTACGATATCACAAATCTGTTAATTTTTGTTACGATTTTGCGCAATTACGAAATCATGATATCATCGTGTAGTGACGTTTGACCAAATATAGGCAAATCGTTAGCTAAAAATAAATTTGTTTTGGCAATGACACACAATATTGAACAAGTAAACATGAATGACAATTAACAAATTGACTGTTGAACAATTTTATCAATGGAGGGCAAATTACATTGCAGTTGAAAAAAAAATATGATCGATATCTGTAGAGATGTTGAGCTTCAATCCTGTTCCATACTTGTATTGTACACTGTTTTTAGACATTTGTAAAAATACATATTGTACTACGTAAAAGGGATACGAGCAAAAAACTGCTTCTAGCAGTATTTAACACCTATGGCTTTTGAATATAAAGTCTCTATATCGTTACAGAAATGGACCGTCTTGAAAAGTTATGGCAAGTTCAGAACAAATGTTTATCCGATCATTATGTCAAAGCGCTAAAAACGTACATTTTCCGAAGCTTGCTTCCAAAAGGCTATATAAGGGGAAACGGTGCCATTTCCACATGGTTCACATGTCTCATAGTTGATACCAGGATCTTCCTCTTTCCCACACCATGTGAGGTCTTCCAGGAGAAAACCGGTAAGCGTGTCACCAAGAGTCACTAACCCACAATTTTTGGAGTACTCCAATGCAGCAGCCTTGACCCCTGACCATAAAAGCGTCTTACAGCGAGACGCAAAAGAAAGCATATATAAGATTACCCATCCAAATGTTCACCGGAAGTGTGATATAAAATTAATCTTCATAGATAAAATTAACAAATCAGTTGCTTTAGTGTGATATGACTCGCTACACGCTATAAAGATATTCAATGCTTCATTTAATCGTAATAAGATTGTCGATTTTTTTACATAATGACTGTAAAATAATGCAATATATTTATTAACCTGCCAACCAACCAACCTACCTACCTGCATACCTTCCTATCTTTAGAGCACTTACAAAGTATTTCCTATTATTATACCATCGCTCGACATTTTTGTCGAAGACAAAAAAGAAAAATATTTTCACATATTTGTATGACTATAATTCTTACTTTACTATTGGGTATTTGGTCCTCGGTTTTCTCCATATATTCCGAATAGTCGAACTCAGATTGGCAGGGACTTTTTAGGGCAAATGCTTTTTTGAATGACTGCCATATTTCTTGACACGACCTGTAGTGTATGAGATAACAGGTTTATGTTCACATGGTTTCATAGAATATTTAAGAGCTATTTTGTACGAAAATTGGAATTGTTTATCAATTACATGTTATTGCCTATTTATTGTATGATAAACGGGTTTTATGTCCACTGTTGCAAAAAACCCCCGACCAGCTCTATTTAGCTTTTAGCCTTTTTCATATACTAGTTTATTTGTATTTTAGTAAAGTAGGTAGTACATAGCTTTGAACTGCGACACGTACAATTTATTCTCACATCGACACTTTAAGGCAAATGTTTTTTTGAGGAAAATTCATAGCACTGGAGCCAAGGACAATGGAGTTACAAATTTTCCTGCTGATTAGATTTGGATTTTCAATTAGCAGCCTGTATATTGGTCATACTAGAATTAATAAATATCCATTCGCCTACCTGTTACTTTCCGCTTTAGCGTTGAAGGTGTCGCATCTGTCGATGATAGTTTCTTCAATATCTTGAGGAGTACCTTCTGATGACACTGTAATATAAATAAACTGAACAAGATAAATATATATTCTGGACAGAATGATAACAGAGAAACAGACAGATGGATATAAAGACATACAGGCATGTACGCTAGGGCCATGCTATTAGCCCAAGTAAATAGTTTAAAATAGATACTTTGATGTTACAGGTTCATTGTTCAAGCAGCATTGCACTGATTCTGTTCTTTCTTATTAATTGCCTGTCTCGTGTTGGCATAAGTATCAGCTAACATAAGTGTTCGTCAAACCTGTCCTACAAGAGATTTTTAGCGGCCTGACTGGCAATATGTTTACCATCAGGGTGCGGGATTTCATTCATTTGCTCAAAATGAAATTGCTTAGTTGGTGGGTAGCGAATGTGTTTCAATAGCTTTTTTTGTTACTTTGCTAACCAGTGGGGTTAAATTTTTTGGAATTTTTCGACTGATCGCAGTCCGAATATCGGAATTGGGAGAGGAAAGCGGTAGGTTTCCAGGTCTGCGTAGGATTACATTGGCGGGCGAAGTGCAATGTTACATGAAGGTGTGACGAAATTAGCTTGTAATTAGAAAAAAAAAAACTTATAAAAGTGTCCGAGTGAATATTTACATAAATTTAACACCAAATGTAACTCTCCCTCCCCCTCCCTCCCCTGTCTCAAATACTACTGTAACTGCAATTCCGTCAGTATTACTTCCGGGCAGAAAGGTATCGACCACTATACACCATCATGATTAAAATCAAAACAGCGGGAAAATGATCTTTTATTTAGAATTGTACCCTTTGACAAGACCTTTAAACTTAATATATTTTGAATCAAAGTTTCTGTCAAGCCGCAGGGTACAAATCTTAAAAAAAGATCATTTTCCCAGTGTTTCGATCTCAATGAAATTAAAAGTATGAGCAAATAGTAAAATAACATGCCAACTGTCTCACTCGTTGATAGTTGTTAACAAACAAGTAAACAATTTTATCTTCACCAGCCAACGGTAAAATGTGAAATAATAACGTTTTCTAACCCTAGCAGTCAGATGTGCTTGCCGAATTTTGCAAATGGCATCTTTGGATATTGTAAGCTAAATTGTCATTTTGTCAAATAGGGCCACTCGTCGTGTGACTTGTAAAATCAGTCTTCTTTG
Organism: Ptychodera flava; assembly: GCA_001465055.1. Lineage (NCBI taxonomy): Eukaryota > Metazoa > Hemichordata > Enteropneusta > Ptychoderidae > Ptychodera > Ptychodera flava. The sequence goes on from LD527087.1 coordinate 91,985, forward strand.
AAAGACTATAAAAAGATGAAACTTCATCACTGGAATACAATGTTTGATATTTTCCAGATGACTGAGGAAGCAAACACTCTTGAATGTCTGTTTAGCGTCATGTAAGGATGAACATGAGACCATTACCTGGAAGTTTCTTATAGCATAGCATGTATTTTTGACAAAGATTCGTAATTAATTAAATAAATAATAATTAATCACTACCCCTTTATTGCTGTATTTTCGTCTTAACCTTCGTATTGGTTGATGAAGATGGTTAATTCATATGTAGAAAATCCCTAATATCCCTCGGAGACCTCTGCAATTAAGTGTCTATACTGCGGACTACAGGCAGAAATATTGCTGTTAAAGCTCCATTAAAAGTTAAAGGGACAAAGTAGGCCATTTTTCATTAGTTTTGTTTAATACGAGACACTACTTATATTGTTTGACATGTTGAAAAATACTGAATGAATGGATGACCCTGCATATATTCGACTCCAATTTAGACAAATGAAACCATCGCGAAAATTAATGGTCGTGTCACCAATAATCCATTATCGCGATGGTTTCATGTAAAATCGGGGTCGAATATATGCAGGGTCACCTATTCATTTAGTATCTTTATGATGTCAAGCGATATAAGTAGTAGCTCGTATCAAACAAAATTTATCAAAAAATGGCCGACTTTGTCCCTTTAAAATTTATTGCATATGACCTCACCACAAATAGACTGTTTATATCTACCTAACACACGACAAAAATGTCCTTGTGATTTAGAATTTCTATAAAACTATCAACATGCCGATAGGGCATGATTTCAAATGTGTCAAGTCGTTAAAATATCCAATCTCCTTGCAAAAAATAACATAATGATTGCCAAATTTACGACTTACGTATCGCAAAACACATGTTTATGTATAGTGCGATTCGGGTCTGAGTAACGTTACCCGAATAGAGTCCAAAGGTCACCATATATGTAAGTTTCATGGCGGCTATAGTTTGGCAGTGACGTCGCAAGATTCTCGTTCTCGACAACATTTTGCGTCCATGTTTTCAACGTTAGAGACGACGACATAGATTGCATTTAAATTGTGGTCTAGTTATTTTACTACAAGAGAATGAAATATTGACTTTTATGTGGTCGCTAAGCCACTGCCATACTAAAGTAATTTGTTTACTTCGCGTTTTGTTTGTTTGATTTCTTGTTTAAGCAAGAGCTCCTGTATCCTGGGCTGCGTTATGAGTGATGGTACTACTAAAACATGAAGAAACGTTAGTTGGACATACTAGAGGTAAAGAAGTGATCAATGGGAAGATGACGCTGCCAATGATGCTTCTGTTGTATCTGTAATAGACTGGTAAATATGGCTTAAAAACAAGAATGAATCCCAGTATACATGTGACTGTCTCAAATCCTTTTAGATCCTATTATGAGGGTTACGACGTAAATCACAATATTTTTTGTACTCTTAGGCTACCCTTCTGATAATAATAGCATTAACAGACCGAAATCCCTCATTAAATATCGTTTTCGCCATTTCATCGATATACTTGTATCATTTAAACTCCTATTTAATGGTTGAGTACGGGTACTTGACTATTTAAATNNNNAAAAAAGTGACTACTTTCATTTTGTGCAGGCGCAATTTCTGCATTTTTATTCAATATGAATATAGCTCGAATAGAATTGCAGTGATAATATAATACACCGTGATCTTTTATATAAAGTGGTGTCACAAACGCGTTAGCCTCTGCCCAACTCTTTCGGGTTATTCAGCATTGAATTGCCCTCGCGTCTGAAACCAAAATTTAACACCAGCCAGAGGTTTACAATATTACTCGCCGACATTGCGTAAGTGCGTTGTGAAGCTGTTGCATACTATGTTGAGAACGTGCCTGTTTTCGACATTCGCCACTAAAAACAGGAATATATACCTCACATACCTGTAAAGTGACTACAATAGGTCACACATGGAAGATATGTACCCAGGCCCAAAACGATCATGAAATGGAGAAAAGCCGCAGATTCCATGATGGTGATCTTGATATACCGGGAACTGGGCAAAAGCGTAAATGAAGAATGTCCCGGGGCAAAAACGTTAGATGGCGAGTTTCAGGAATGAATTATTGTGTCGTGTTTGCAAAGTGAGGGCAAAAATCAGAGGTTACAGGTCAGCGTATTCTGAAGAAGTGGCAACAAATTCGTAATAAATTAAACAGCGACAGCAGTGGAAATATGTAAAGTGAATGTTTACAAATAACGAATCCCTGTTTCAATTTTGATTTATGTACTATGAATGATCTAAACTATTTGCTACCGTGAAAAACACGGTTAATATCAATACATTTAAAGTGACATACTGCAATGCTAGAAAATTACTGTTGACGCTAAAGTAAAAATAAGATGTTAGTGGTACTATTCAACATAGCTTGGGTTTTAGTAACGGCACTCCGGTTGAAATATGAGACAATATAGTTTAATCACAACTGAAGAATTGGAATGTCAAAACAGACGGCTTCAAGAATTAAACATTATACCTGACATTCAAATGCATTTGCAGGATTTTTTGACCTGATCCCTGTCCAGATAATGCTGGTCACATGAACAGTAACCAAAACAAATTTCAAGGGTTTCGAAACGAAGGCCAATATCGCGTATGGGCAATACGTGTTACTTTTTATGGGATTGGAATTCGCTACACACAATACCTAACTCATATCACCTAGAAAAACACTCAGCTGCATTTACACCTCTATCAAGATGGTTCAATAACCATGTTGTTGCAATTTTGACGGCGGCCACAGCTTGATATCAATGCAACATACCACAGACATGCACTGTAAAAATAGCGGACGCTAGACGCGTCTTTACGCGTTCAAAATGTACATGTCGGTGTTCAAATTTGAACGGCTGATGTTCATATTGTTAACACTAGTGTTCATAAAATTAACAATGATGTTCTAAACATGAACTTGCCGGACAGTGTAAATATTTAACATTTAAACTCCTATTTTACAGTAAATTATTGTATTTCATTCTAGAAATGTTTCGTGTATTTTTAGAATAAATAATTTTACTGGATATCAATGGTCTGTAATGTTATTTCAAGGCTTGAACACCCCGTGAACGCCCCAAATTAAAGGTGTTCAACAAGCGCGCATCATGTGTTCTAGCCTTTAACACAATTATCGTTGAACGGCGTCCATGCGTTCAAAAAGTGTTACAGCCCTTTGAACGCGTAAAAGCGTTCAATTTTTTGAACACATTTCCTGTGCAACGTGTGTTCAGATATTGAACACATGGCGTTCAATATAATGTCCGATGAACACGTAGCGTTCAAAATCTGCACACGTGTGTTCAAAAATTGAACGTTGGTTGAACACGTAGTGTTAAATTTCTGAACGTTTAGAGGCGTTCAAAAAGTGTTACAAAAAGGCGTTTAATTGGTGTTCTATCCTTTAACACTTAACTTTACAGTGTGCCTTCTAACATGCCTGCACACAATATGTGGTCTTTATTCCTGGCCATCGGCCCAATATACAAACAAAACTCGGGTTACATTATTAGATGCCAGGAAAAAAACAAAAAATCTTGGGAAAAATATATTTTACATTCAATATGTTTCTTACATATCATAGCATGAAAGGTAAAAGCTGCTAATCTCTGTAATAAATCATGATTACTCGAAGACATCAAACCTACAAATAACCTTTTTGATGGTGATTTGAAATAAAAAGCTTGAAAATATTTACTTCTTAAAGTATCAAAAATGGACAAATCAAAACAAAATGATACTCATTTTCAATTTCATTTCGTTCACATAATACACAAATTCTGCCTGTTCTATCAATGTTTAGTTTTCTGTCAGTTTCTATTCTTAAATAATGAGAAGAGCACCTCAATCGTGCCGACATTTTCACATTGGTCAATGTTTAAAAAATTAATTGATAGAGGATCACCGCTTTTCATTGTTTGCATTCTTATGTGGTGGTATCGTAACCAATCATTCTGTGTAAGATGGGCTTCTGCCACCTCTAAACCGTTTTGTGCCAGAAATGGTGTTCGTCAGGGAAGCTTTCTTTCCCCAATGCTGTTTGCAGTCTATGTAGACGATCTCAGTAAGGGTCTTGTGTGGGCTGCCAGATAGCAGGTAATATAATCAACCATTTGCTTTATGCAAATGATATTGTATTGAATCTGCCCTTCAGTAAAATCACTCAGAAAATTGATTAAGATATGCGAACTGTATGGAAATGATCACGATATTCTCTTCCACTCTACTAAATCTGAATGTATGTACTTTCTGCCAAAGTCTGGGAAATTAGTAAGTAACCCGAAAGTGTACCTCTATGGAGAGTTTCTCACGTTTGTAAAAATAAAAAGGTATTTGGGCTACAAGGTGTCGTCTACTGGAGACGACAATAATGACATCCAGAGACAGCTGAAGTGTATGTATGCTAGGGCAAACTATATCATCCGTAACTTCAGTCATTGTTCCTATGAGGTTAAAAATGCTCTTTTCAGAGCTTTCATGTACAGTGTATACTGTCTGAATATCTGGAGTGACTATAGTGTAAAACATATGAATGATATGCGAGTTGCGTACAATAATTCTATGAGAATCATCTTTCAACTTAAATTTGCCTGTAGTATAAGCAACAATGGTGTGCAGAGGAGCATTCTGAATTTTACTTCACTTCAACGCCAAGCTCTTTTTAAATTCAGGGTTCGTCTGATTGAAAGTGAGAATATTTTAATTCGCACTTTTACGGATTCTGACTCGTTGCTGTTTTCATCCTTTTGGCGTCATTTTAGAAATGTAATGTACAGATAGATTTATTTTTTTAAAAATTCTTTTGTATTCATGTTCTTTTATAACTGTCTCTTTGTACTTGTTTTGATATGAGCCTATGTGTGCCTGAAATAAACAATAATAATAATAATAATAATAATAATAATAATAGAAAAACCGCTTTTGTAATGCTTAATACATGATATGCTCCTCAATTATTATGCCTGTCTGCTGCCCTCTAACGACAGCGTACTACTAGCTGAACTTCAGACAGCCGATGAATACCTTAGAGCGTAATATATCAGATATACACTTGATGGACACTATAATATTGATGGGTGAGCAACAGAAAGGGAAAATGGATGGTTTAGTAGCTTGGTTAGCTGTGCTGCAAGAGAAACTTTTATTGCGAAACACTAATAACCAGTCAGGGCGACAGTTAGTTGCTACACAGCTCAGTGTAGATAGGTAGCTCGGTGGGATAAGATATCGGGATTTGAAGGCTGACATTAGGGAAGAGGAAAAGAATAAAAATATCTTGCAGGATGGGTAAACCTACCAATAAGTCAAACAAATATATCGTTAAAAACTGAACTGAACTTTATTTTCCTTCATGCTCTTCCAATCAAACTTTAACGTCAAATCACTCAGTCTAGACTAAATGAGCAAACTCAAATACATGAGTGAGTGTTAATGATAGACACTACGTTTCAGACGCTGTGAATTTTTTCTTCAATATTTTCGTTGTTTGTTTACTTCGTATTGAATTTCAAGTCATCAGTGAATCTATCTTTTTGACGACTTTTGTGCTGCTGACTTTAAAATATCGTATTTGATTCCATTGACATATCAAACTTAACTTGCTGACTCAGACTCAGTATGATTTATTGTTAGCAAGTGGCAACTCAGTGAATATTCTTGCAAGTATAAATTAAGGTAGAATGCGCCTCGGTGACAGATATTCGAACTCTCAAGCTTGATCAATTGTTTTCCGATCTATCACTTGTGAGGGTTCATTTTAAAGCTCTTGGAATGAGAAAGTTTTCACCGACTTAGTTTTCCAAAATTCGAATATTTTTTTTTCTCCATAGAGTTAACAAAAGTATAACGTCATTTTTAATAATAAATATCGGTAAATCTTGGGTTATTTGTTTCCTTAGTACCATAGTTTGCACGGTGATGCCCGATTTTTATCCTTGATTTTGAAAGAGAATGGTTTAAGGATAACCTTAAAAAAAGTTTTGGCAAAAGTTCAAGTCTTTCGCTTTCGAGGCGCATGCTACCTTAAATGGAATGATATATCAGAATTTCATTGAATGATATTTTTCAAACGCCAACAGACACACAAAAAGTTCTAGTTTCCTCTCCGCGTTTCTAATTAATAATAGAATAAATTGCTGAAGCTTTTTGTTTTGTATGTAAGTTAATAATGAATCAGGCTCACATTACAGATTTACAATTTGATTTCGTTTGTTCTCAAATATCGCCTAGTACACAGTCAACTATAGACAAGAAGGTAAACACAATAAGTAAAGCAGACGACGGGAAAGTACACAAGGTAATATCGACAATGTTAAGAGAAGTGGCAACTCGACAAAATTTTATTCCTGATATATGCCAATATTACTGCTGTGATAATAAATTGACCTGAAATACATATTTGGAACAGTTGCAACTTCAACAAATGCTTCAACTAGAGAATTAAGGATTAAATTCGTCAAATTCATTTATTTTTGCTCACGTGGTCACACACGTGAGCATATGTCCCAGCGATGTCTGTCTGTCTGTCGTGTGTCTGCCTGTCTGTCTGTCTGTCTGTCATCATATCATAATCAAATGTGGCACATTGCTTCAGTTTGCAAACGGCAAGAACTGATTAGTTTTTGGTGGATGTGGCTTGCTAACTTTTTTCTTATTTGCATAATTAATGATTTCAGAAAAAACGGACAACTGCACACAATTTGATGAGATTTGCTACAAATATTATCACATCAAGATATATCAGCTGTGAAAGTTATTAAGGGATGACGTGAAAGATAATTGCTAATTTGCATATTTAATGAAACTTACTAATTAGGGACATTTATCTGAATTTATTCGATTTAAATTTACGAAACTTGGTATGGATATTGAAGATACAATGATTTAACATTATTGAACGACTTTAAGCGTTTTTACTTCATCCAAATCCTAATTTGCATATTTAATGAATTTTTGAAATTAAGGACAATATATTTGGATTTACATGACCAAAATTGATGAAACTTGCTGTGTACATTAAAGGTACTATGGTAGATTATTATTGAAAGGCATTAAGCATTTTTGCATCAGCTAATTCCTTATTTGCATATTTAATGAACTTTCCTAATTAGAGATATATATCTGAATTGACTTGACAAAATTGATGAATCTTGCTACATATATTGAGGATAATTTAGTACAACATTCTTGAAAGTCATTTAGCATATTTACTTCAGCAAATTTCTAATTTGCATATTTTATGAACTTTCCTAATTAAGGGTATTTATCTGAATTGACTAGACCAAAGTTGACGAAACTTGCTATGTACATTAATAGATACAATGATAGAATATTATTGAAAGTCATTAAAAGGGAAGTTATGGGACCGTGGGCGCACAATAGGGGGATTACTGATGACGCAGCAATTGTCGTACACTGGGAGGGCGTTTTTGAATTCTCATAGCATAGCTTTGACCGTATGATAAATTTGAATAATCCTGATGGGCACTTTCTTAACACATGCAAAGAACGGTCAAATAGTCGTACAGGAAACACATTTTGAAAAATATACGTTCTCTGACAAAACACGGAACATCTTTTCAAGTTTATTTCCGTCTCAAATTTAGTCTCTATATTCACACACATCATAATGCAAGATTCAGTGACAATGAACGCCTGTAACATGGCAAAATTATGGGATTCTGGGACCAAACACACGTCCGATCAGTAGCGTGGCTTTTTTTACATTTGCATAGATTTACGATAATCCGGTTTTATAGGGTAAGTTCCAGTTCAAGCATTTTAACTTTAGCCAATTCCTTATTTGGATATCTAACGAACTTTCATAATCAGGGATATTTATATGTATTGACTAGACTGAACTTGCTATGTACCGGTACGTTAAAGATACTATGATACGACGTTATTGAAAGTCATTAAGCATTTTTACTTAATCGAACTCCTAATTTGCATATTTAATGAACTTTTGAAGTTAGGGATATATATTTGAATTTACACGACCAAAATTGATGAAACTTGCTAAATACTTTAATGATACTATGATGTAGGCTATCATTATTGAAAGGCATAATAAGCATTTTTGCTTCAGTCAATTCCTAATTTGTGTATTTAATGAACTTTCCTAATTAGGGATATATACTTGGATTTATCATATCAAAGTTTGCAAACATGCTATGTACATTGATGATTATACCAGATTATACCAATATAGAAAGTCGTTTCGCATTTACATGTGAGCTAATTTATAATTTGCATATCTAATGAGCTTTCAAAGTTTGAAATATATAGTTTGAAGGACTTGACCAAAGACAATTACACTTGCTATGTTAAGTGAAGATACAATGACGTCAGTCAAAGGAATGAATTATTTTTATTTCAGTTCGATGCATATTTGAATACTGAATGACCTATAGAGTTAATATCTGGTGAATATTGTTCATTATGTTGATCATAGTACTTTCAATGGCAAAGGTTCAAATTTAAAAATAACTGAAATATATAATGAAACACGTAAGCATTTTCAGTTTATATCTGGTTTTCTTGAGTACTCACGAACAAGGTAGTAGTACTGACTTGTGTATTCAAGGAGACAGAATGTGTAGGGAAATTATAGTGAATTTAAAAATAGCTTGGACTTGCAACGTGCTTGGGTGATTAAGGGTGGACCATTTGATATCCTGGGGGTCTGGAAGATTTTCGAAACAAAAAAATTATCCCAGCAGATACAAGGGAAAAAATTCTGCCTTACATGAGTTATGAAAAAAATGGCAAGCTACTGTGGAAGAAAAAAAAAATTATCACAGTATCAGCAAGAACCTTTTGGGATGTAACTTTTTCATTTCCGTGCACCCTTCTTGTCTTTCCAAAAGCCTCTTGAAATTAATTTTCAGTTAGATATGGCTTTTTGAATTGTTCACTGATTCTAGATAAGTGAACACACTCTGTCGATACATGCGTTATCTCCTCTGTGTTTAACAGTAAATAATATTGTTCTCTGGTATGATTGCTACATAGACAGATTGAACTGACAAGTCAATTATGAGAGAATTTCAGAAGATGTTACAACAAAAATTTCGTCATCAAGTATTATAATCCGTGGCACGTTCGGCAAACCAATAAACCAATTTAAATTTTCAAAAGAGAAAACCAAAATGGAACTAATTTTCAATTTTCAAGTGGTTTTATCATCTTGATTTAAGTTTTAGGCCTATTTCTAAGTTTAAAATCTATGGGCTGAGATTGAAATATAGGAAACAGGTTTATACTGCCGTGAGGGTGGCACTTTGCGGCCATTCAAATTTCCCAGTGACAAACTCTATTTCCCACAATGCACATTTCCGCTTTTTCAATTTCCGATCTACCAAATGTCCAATTTGCCCATTTGCCCAGTATCTTTTCATTACTATGGCGGAAATAACTGTATCGAAGTGGAAATAAGATGGAACATTTATCTCAGTGTAACCAAATGTGCTAGGGGCGGGGCTTGGTTAAGATAATTCGCACAGGACACTTTTAAAAATTAGCGAGAATGAGGGATTGGTCAGTTTCTCGGGCCTAGGAGGCCGGTGGATTCATTGGGGTCAACCTGTTTTTTACACTGGTGATGGGGGTCACCTATTTTGAAATGCCCAATTGGGGGGTCAGTGTGTTTTTAAAATTCGACACGGGCTCAAAATTGCCTAAAATGCATCACATGCATCGTGCTAGCCATGAATTTTATCATTCAGTTTCATTTTTTGGCGCGCCGTTCGGGTGCGTAACTTGAATTACATGAGGTTATTACGAAAATACAGCAAAGGATGCACGAGGACATCGGCGTAGCGTATTGCTCGACGCGAAGCGGAGGGTGACGGATGCACGGCGCCCATGCCCCGGCGCCAAATTGATGTCCTGGTGCATCCTTTGCGGTATTTTCGTGATAATCTTATTATTATAAATCCTACGTTCTTGACTGGGGCATCAAATTGTCAGAGTAGTGACCGTTTTAGCGCAATGTCAACATTTTGTCAACGATTTATAGTGCAAATGTAGAACGCTATCTCAGACGGCTTCTGCAAGCTCTGGAGTGTGTGTACTGCACAGGTACAGAGCGCGCGAGGCTGAACAAACTATGACCAGTCCCTAGCATCGTCTCACATATTGGAAGACAAGAAAAACTATTCTTGGTTGGTAGAGTGCGCGTGCACTTCAGGCAATGAATTTAAGTTGGTGCGTTCAGCCGCGAGAAATGCTAGACATGGTTGATAAAGGAAGAAGTCACCGCGAAATAGGTGTTCATCTCCGAAAGGTTTTGCCCAGGGCAAGTGGTATCTCTGAACGAACTGTAAGACGATACTGTCTCAAACATGATATCAAACGCCTCCAAGGTCAAGATTCGGATCGGTTGTAACGGGTGCAATTCACAAAGTGAGCCGGCATACGGGTTAAAAAGTATTACGGGGTACTTCGATCATTATGAGGAGAACATCATTGCGTACAAGGATTGACAGCTGAATAAAGTAATCAGACAAAATTAAATGTCGATGCCGCACTTTAATTGGGCTGATGGTTGTCACAATTTTTCACAACGCTCCAGTCTGCGACATTGACGGGAAGCGCGAAAAACTTCAGCAGCTCAGGTCAAACTGACTATGTCGGACCATCCTTTCCGGCGGCCGCATCACTATTGTTCTTTGTATGTTCGTTACTCGACCATTGTCAGAATTTGATACACTCCGGCCCTCGGAGGGAGATTCTAGTCGAGATAGATTCAGCTGCCACGCCCCAAAGATAATAAGAGAATAAGATATTTGGTGAATTGAAAATTGGAAAGACGGAAATATGCATTGTGGGAAATAGAGTTTGTTGGAGAAAAATCTGAATGGCCACAAAGTGCCATCCTCGCGGCAGTATAGACCTGTTTCCTATATATCAATCTCAGACCAAAGATTTTAAATTTAAAAATAGGACTAACAGTTAATAATCAAGATAATTAAACCATTTGAAAATTGAAAATTAGCTCCATTTAGATTTTCGTTTTTGAAGTTGAAAATTTGTTTATCGGCTGGCCGAAATGTCCCACGGATTTATTATCATGCCAACAAAGACTTTTGAAAATCAAGGGTGTTATATATAAAAAACCATTACGTTTAGTTTAGGTCACTTTAACAAATAACTTTAACAAATAACTTTAACTTTAAAATAACTCACTAAATAAACTATATTATGAACGTAATCTTTCTAACGCAAACAAGTGTAAACATCAAGGATTCAAGTGTCGAATTAATTGTCAAACAAATCTCGACCTAAGCCACTGTCCAGGCACAACCATGTTAAGTCAGTGTGCCATGTTATTCGAATTAAAGTTTAGTTTCTTTATAAACTTTGCACTTATGTACAAGTCCGTTGATGTTTGAAAAACACATTGATTTTGCAACATCGCTACATTAAAAAATCTTTGAAGGAAGAATGAAAAAAAAATGCCAGGATTCACAAGGGAAAAAATAACATCCAGTGAAACATGTGGGAAAAAAATAATTCCCCCCCCCAAAAAAAAAAATCTTCCAGACCCCAAGGATATCAAATGGTCCACCCTTAGTAAAACGTTTCTGGCTACAGAAAATAACGCCAACTGCATTCATTGCAAACGTTCTCCTTTGATAGATTTTGCAACAATTTAATCCAGCCCGACGTACACTGTTATCACTTACAGAACACGTTCAGTGTAGGAAATAATAATGTTTGTATCGACCCATACACACTGCATCAACAAAAAAATCGATCGTTCAGTGCAGTTTCATAGCATATAAGAATATTCAAGCAGTCAGTGTACGTGTGAGTTTTGCAATCGGAGCACGGCGACACTGACGATGTTGACTGTGGCACATTCCACGTTGTATTGGGTTAAATTGTTACAAAGTTTATCGAAGAAGAACGTTTGTAATGAATGCAGGTGGCGTTATTTTCTATCGCCAGAAACGTTTTTCTCATCACTCATGATTCCAAGCTATTCTGAATTCACTGTACAGTAAACAAATTACAAAATTTTTGTCAGCATGACATAGAAAGCAATGAATGAATAGATTGTCGCTGTGCTAGCTACAATACTGTTCCCATCGCCGCATTGGTAGAATTCTTTCGACACGCCATCACTGACTTTATTTTCATCACAGATCTTATTAATCTCCCTGTAATAATGAAATATAAAAGAGCAAAACAAAAATTACGGTAAATGTATATTTATTAGATTGAGGGTTTAGAATATATTCAATTACAATTCATTTGTTTGTCTCGCACACTTATCGACTTATTGAGCTTTGGCAGAAGACAGAAAGATGATAAAAAATATTTTTTCGCTTGGCGGATTTCATTACCTCGTGCAATAGGGATAGTCAATGTATATCTAGCCCCGGGGTTGGGGGTGGCGATCATTCCGTAACATGACAGGAGGACCATTTAAAAAAAACTTGTTGCCCTACCGACTATGTATGAAACATGTTTCAGCAGCAGAGAGAACGTGGAAAGTTTATTTCTGTTGAATATCTGATGATTTAATTCACATGGCATTAGAGAAAGAGCGCGACAGCAAACGACTCGCAATACCTTAACACATTTCCAGCCCAACAATAATATTCAAAAGAAGGTGAATTTTCTCCTTTACGGAATGTTGTAAAGTGTGCATGTTTCAGGAAAGACCACTGGCAGTCTCACGCATTTGTCTAATTTATTATACTACGATAACAATCAGGCAACAAAACTTTGTTGAGCACAATTAAGGTCAAGATAAATGTTAAATTTTCTGTACCTCATTGAATTGAAAGGCCGATAGAGTAATAACGTCTACCTTTGCGAAATGTCAGAGATGAACATACTATTTACTTACTCTTCCTTGTCGATGCAGGCTGGTTTCAAACTGTTGCTGCGAATTTCTGACTTCAGCTTGTTTATTGAACCACTATCACAGTGATGCCTGAAAATATCATTCCAACTACATTTGTCAAAACAAGACCTGCTACTTTATCCCAATTGTAAAAATTGATCATAAATAAGTGTGAAATTCATGTTTTACAGGTATAATGTCAACGTCGATAGTAAATTATTCCGGGCATCTTTATTAGTCTCTTACATCTACCGCGCGCCAAACGTTTCAAAATGTTTAAAAATAAACTGTAAAATTTACTTTCTAAATAAAGTCCTAAACATGTATGAATATGAGGGGGGAAATGTTAGAGTGGGCTTTCTCCTATCTTGCATCGAAAATTTCAAGATATTGATATGTGCGATGGTGCAGTCTGGTGCAATCTGAGAGGAATTTTTAAATTGTTTGTTTTTACCAAATGAAAATGTTAGAACACCCAAAGGGTTTCCCCCTCTCGTATTAAAAATTTTGAGAAATTTATGTGTGTTGTGATGCAAGCTGAGAGGTGTTTCAATTTATTTTGCACTCGGTAAAACTGTATGAAAATGACTTCGAAATTTGACTTTTTTTACATTTTTTGCACGATCAGTTTTTGAGTCACAATACTCAAAAACGCAATAATGACAATACATAGATCAGTTTTGCGGATGTCACGGCTGTGTGTAGGGGACCTTCATCGTTTACATTGGTTTAGTTACTAAACGGAGAGTGGCGAAGGCAAACATACTCAGGCTAAAACACTCCGTTTAGATTCGAGGTAACGTTTTCACTAGTATATGGAGAACGAGAACGCGTCCGACTTTATGGAGATAAAACTTGCAATGGAGATCGACATGTCTTGTATGTGCCGGTCTGGATCTGCGAGTATAGTGAGAGTGTCTGGCGTTACGAAAGCTGGACACTCTCGCCATACACCCACTTCATCCTTCGAGTTAACTACTGCTACCATACTAAACTTTAGAGTCTCTGCTGTTTGAAAATATATAGTATGAGGGGGTTTCTTTGTCATTTTTGATGAGAAATATTGCTTTGAAAAAACTGTGTCGGCAACATGAAGCTCAACGTTAACCATTAAATGACATTTCTGTCTTTTATTTTTTAAATTATACTTTTTTTACCTATTTTCTTCCGTAATGGCACTGAATTTTTATTTGAATCGAGAAAGACAGTTTATTTTTGCACTGAATCGATAAATATTTTTGAAACATTTGGCTCGCCGAATACATCATAGATCGGAATATCGACCGTCGTCGAGAAAATGTTTCCGTTGAAAGATCGGAAAGGCGAACTGGTATTACGCCTTATCACAATTTAATCGATGTCATCGAAGAAACACTTGTGCAATAAAGACTTTTGAAATTTGCAAAGAACATTTACATACTCGTTAGTTTTGTCACGAAGAAGAATCCGCACTTCAGTCACTTTCGTCGAGTCTAGGTTTGGCAGTTCATTCTTTGCGAAGAAACTGCGAATTAAATTTTAAAAATTGAAACATTTTCAACAATCCGTCAAAAACATTGCGTGGTAACTTTTGTAAGCAATCGGTTTTTCTTCTCCTTTCTTCTTCATATCCGATGGCGAAAGTCATGAAAAAAGTGATCAAAATATAAAAACAAACAAACAAACAAACAAACAAATACAAAATGAAAAACATGATACCATATCCTATTATGAACAAATAGTGGAAATGTCTACATCGGAATGATGAAAACGAGGCAATGTCAATTAAAAGCAAAAAAATCAGTGACAAATTACGTCCATCCCTTCTGATGTTGTGATTCTAGATATATCATATTGTAAAACACTTGTTTTGGCATTTTCGATTTCAAATTTCGATGATCTACGTCGTGACAATGCCCAAGTCCTCAAACGTTCACAGTGAATAAACAGAAATCAGATGCACGACATCCTTCTTTATATATATGTTGCTCATATGCAAGAAGTGATTAAGACTTGACCTTATTGAATATTTAAAGCAATGTGCCCACTGATATAGTTACTCCGATGATAGCCCAGAAAAGCTGAAAGATGACACATCACCTAGACGTGATTGGTCACGCAAAAATGACGTTTTGACTTATTTGGTTGAAAGTCTGGTGCCGTTGTATTGATATATATATATATATATATATATATATATATATATATATATAAAGAAGTATGCCCTGCATTTGCCTTATATATATATATATATATATATATATATATATATATATATATATATATATATATATATATATATATATATATATATATATATATATAAAGACGTATGCCATGCATCTGCCTTCTGTTTTATTCACTGTGAATGTTTGAGGACTGGGGCATTGTCACGACTTAGATCATCGAAATATTAAATCGACAATGTTAAAACAAGTTTTTTAGAATATTATATATCAAGAATACCGACATCAGAAGGGGTGGACGCACTTTGTCACGGATTCAAAATACTTGTTGAATCTATCTTTCCCCTCCAGTCTGCAAACTTTTACATACAGCACGATCGAAACTAATTTGATTGAAAATGGTCTTTTAATTCTTTAGATTTATCAAAAGTGTTCGGTGCAAAATAGCTGCAAGTTGCAATATTAAAAATAACCCATAAAACAAGTGAATTGCAAAAAAAAAGGAAAAGAAATTAAAGTAGATGAACTTAAAATTGCTGATTATACCAACAAAACTAGTATTCTCCCTAATCAGTTCCAACCACGCTTTATATCATAATCGAACATTCTTTGTAAAGAAAGGATTCAGATACACCTAAAAGTAAGATCCAAATGTTTCTTAACACGTAATCAACTTTTACAGATTCTACTAATTGTACTAGCCTGTTCTCATTGTACACGGGAGTATTTGATCCACTCAGCATCACGGAGACAACACCACGAGACTCACTCGCAAGCTGAAACGTACCAGATAAAAAGGTAGAGGTTACAGTACTGGTATAGACAGACATCATCGCGGTAAACTATCTGTTATTGATCGTTTGGAGGATATTCAGTTTTTAATGGAAAGTTCTGATTTGTTGTTTAATTTGATTTGTTAAATATTTTTTGAAAAAATGGTTGTCTTTTAATTAGCAGCGTTTCATTCCTATGAAAATTTCACAAACACGTTAACATTTGATTCCACGTGGTTCACGCGATTGTAGCATGACGTGCTGCGCTATTGTGTGTGTGTGTGTGTGCGTGAGAGAGAGATTCATTCCTAAATAAATTGAATATAAAATCAAACGTCACATATACTATATCGCACCAAGTCATTATACTGGAAGGAGTTTTACGTAGCAGCGCAGAGAAGTCATGGCATCTCTGTTAAATGATGTCTAACCTATTGAAGGCAATTCATAAGCTTAAATAAACTTGTAATGGTGATGGCACGCAATATTGAACAAAAACATAAGTAACAATTTATAAATTGACAAGCTAAGTGCAGTGCAGTTAATAGTAATATGATCGATCTCTGTCAAGCCGTTGAGCTTAATCATGTTCAATACTTGTATTTTACCGCTCGTTTTTAGACATTTGAAAAAGTACATCTTGAACTACGTAAAAGGGATATGAGCGGCGCACTGCTTCTATCATTCTTAACACCTATAGTTTCGAATATAAATTCCTCAATAGCGTTATAGAAATATACCTTCTTCAACAATTATGGCACATTCAGATCAAATGTATATCCGATCATTATGTCTAAGACGTAAGAAACATACATTTTTCGAAGCTTGCCTCCAAAAGACTGAAGAAGGGGAAGCGATGTCACCTCTGCATGTATCACATGTCTCATAGTTGATACCAGGATCTTCCTCTTTTCCACACCATGTGAGATCGGTCAGGAGACAGCCAGTAAGCGTGTCACCAAGTGTCACAAATCCGCATTTTTCTGAGTAGTCCATTGCAGCAGCTTGGACTCCTGACCATAAAAGCGTCTTTAGTGATAAGCAAAAGAGAACACAAGCAAAGATTACGCGCCCAATTGTTCGTAGGACTAGTGATCTAACAATAGTCGTGATAATATTAACAAATCTCTAGAAGTGACGATTTAAAGTTTGTGATATCTGACTCGATAAACGCCATAAAGACATTCAATGCCTTACAAAGACTAGAGTTTAAACGTTTTTCCTACAAAATAACTGTAAATGTTATCTGTTTATCAAACTGCCAAGTTTACTTTCGTGCATGTCTTCCTACCTGTACAATATTTATAAAATATTTCCCATTATAATACCATCGTTCAGCAATTTTAAAGAAACACGGAAAAATCTCTACAGGAGTATAAATATTTATTCATATTTGTATGTATGTAAATCTTACTTTACCACTTGGTATGGTTTGTTCGGTGTCCTTAAAATAATCGGAATAGCTGAAATCAGATTTGCAGGGCCCTTTTCTCTCAAACGCTTTTGTGAACGACTTCCATATACCTTGGCATGACCTGGGGTGTGTGAAATGAAAAATGTATTAGTTGATGATCACATATAACATCTGAAAGAGCGATTTTGTACAACAAATATATTGTTTATCGATTTCAGATGACATTTTGATTGTAAGGTAATAATAGATTTAACATTCACTCTTGCAAATAAACCAGATAAGCTCTATTTAATTTATTCCTTTTTGCATAAACTAGTTGAAGTTTATGTAAATTTTTTGAAGAACATACTATATTAAGTTTGACATTCACGACACGTTGATTTTTTTTTCTCGCATCGAGACTTTGAGACAAAAAAGAAATACATTTTCCTTTGTCACCATTAATTATGAACAATTTTCTCTGTAGGGCAATATCTACCTATCTAATTATCTATCTATCTATCTATCTATCTATCTATCTATCTATCTATCTATCTATCTATCTATCAATCTATCTATCTATCTATCTATCTATCAATCAATCAATCAATCAATCTATCTATCTATCTATCTATCTCAGGGCTCGAAATCAACGTTTCCCTGGTAGTCCACTTGACTTGGGCTAACATATTCTGAAGTTTGTAGTCCAGTGACAATAGCTAGTCTGCCATACATATTTTAGTTCAGGGGTATCATATTTCGTTAGCAGGCCAGGCAAGAAAAGGCTATTTTCAAGATTGTGCCCATGATGTGAATCGTTTCTTCATTTGATGTGAATACTTGCACACATTTAATACCCAAGGAAACAGGTATAATGGACGATAGTGATATTCGAAGGTGTGGTGACCTATTGACAATCTGTTTCATTCTCAGAGTTGTACGCAAAGTTTGATAGTCGTCATGACACCAATACGACGTTCTCAGCACTGAGACATACTGTAGCAGGTCATTTGTCATCATTTCCTGTGCCTGTTACTCAAGTACGTTAGTTCCGATATTGAAATTATGTTGCAATGTTCCACCGCACGGCGAGTTGTCTTCGTGATTTGCATAATAAAGTCATATCATGGCCTTTCTGTGTCCAGCTGGGTTTGACTGAATTTAGCTCGTCCCAAACTGACGGACCAGAAATGGCATGCCAAATACTGACTAAATTTCAGGTCCGAGGCTTTGGTAGTCCGTGTGGGCTACCATGTCATGGATATTGGTAGCCCAGGAGAAAAGTTGGCAGTCTGTAGAGGCAGGATTACCGCTAATTTCGAGCCCTGTATCTTTTTGCCTTGACCTTGTGAAGAAAAAATCATAGTTCGAGCCAAGGACAATGGAGTCATATCTCTGTTTTCCCGCTTAATATATTTGGTTTTCAGAAAGCTGTATGCGGGCCATACTTGAATTAACAATTAGCTCTTAGGCCAAAAAAAGAAGAAGAAATGTTTCTGGTCAGGTCTTTATTTAAAAACTGGTGCGGCGACGCGCATTTTATTTTTTTTTATTCTTATTTTTTTTTCCCTAAAGGGAGGGAGGAGGGTCAGTTTTATAGTTTTATCAATATAGTCAAATATATACTGTTCATGCAGTCACTGCTCATGCCCCCCCCCAAAAAAAGAATTTTTTCTTTCTCTTCAGCCACTTTGGTTTGGTGTCAGCCACGGCCGCCGGCCACAAACAGAAAAAAAAAGGTGACGCGCTGTTGTTCAAGTGACGCGCGCGCTGACCATAAATATTGCTTTTTCTTTTTTTGGCCATACCCTACCTGCTACTCCCTGTTACAGTGTTGAAGGCGTCGCATCTCTGCGTGATAGTATTTTCAATATCTTTAGGGGTACCTTGTGATGACACTGTGATAGAAGTAAACTGAACAAGATAAATATTCGGGACAAAATGGCAATAGAGAGACAAACAGACAGATATAGAGATCTCGCGAGGCAGGCATGTACGCTTGGACAATGCTCTTGTCTCAGGTTCATATCTTAAAAAGAAGCGGTTGGTTTAACTTATGTATTGTTCACGCAACCCTGCGCTGAATCTTTACTCCTTGATAAATGGCCTGTTTTCTTAATCTCGTCGTTCGCATCGTCAGCGAACAAAGGTGTTCGTCAAACATGTATCGCAAGTGATTATTGGCGGCGGACTGATTTTTCATTTTGGCGCAGTTTTTTTCTTCAGAAAATATGATTAAAATGTTTAAATAAAATTGGAATTATCTGACCGGGAGAGTAAGATCTTTTGTAATGTTTCGAGTGAACGAATATCTGAACTTGAAGAGAAAAGCAGGGAAGTTTCCAGGTCTGAAGTGCGTTGGAAGATAATGGTTGGCGGAAGGGTATTTTAGATGTAGGTGTGATGAATGTTCTTTTAAATGAAATGTACCCTACAAACTTCTTAAATTGTCCTGGTGAATATTTACATAAAAAACTCAAATGTTTGTCTGTCTGTCTGTGTGTCTCTGTCTCTGTCTCTCACCACTGCAAGTTCACAGTCCCTCACACTGCATGAAAAGCCAATAATAATTACTATATTTGCGTGGACTATTGCTGTTATGTATTATATACAGTATTTTAGCTGAATAGTGCACATACAGATGAACACAGTCAATAAACCATTGCTTGTATTCAGCAAACCTGTATTCATGTGGATTCGTGTGAATTCACGTGTTTTATCAATATACCTACATTCACGTGCGTGTGTAAAACTATGGGAGAAAGCGCCCTCAGATCCGTGTATTTTTTTACGTATCACGCCCCTGTCCGATGCCCAAATATGGGCAATCGCGTGCATTTCTGAACTAAAGCGATTCTGGTTACTACGCGCGCTGCTATCCGCAAGCGTTCAATTTGTACACAAAGCCAGCGCGAGATTATGAAAACGTCTGCTCGCTCAGTGGCGAGTGGCGACAATGGAGCCGTGCCGGTGACATCGGCTTATATTTCCGAATTCTAATGAAATCCTGTGTATACTTAATGCATGCCTGTTCAGTATATTTAAACAATAGCACACGCCAGCAAGGGCAAGATCACGATTTGTTGCCCGCCCAAGGGATGGTGCTCATGACGGTAATATTGATGATGCCCGATGATGCTGGGGTGAGTTGTTAATTTCATTACACCGAACAAACACTTTTGTTTTCGAAACTCTGCTTCGAATGCAGTAAAGTGTCTATCGAGACTCGCCACCGTAAAGCGTTCTCTTTGTTGCTCGATCGAAATGCTACATGAAGTTGAATGGTAACTTAAATTAACGTCTAAATACCGAAGACAGTGTTGTTAAAGTTTTTCTCCTTTAATGTACTAAATGTTGTCTACTTCAGGTCGAGCTAATTTCTTGTATCTTTTCAAAAGCCATTGCTTTACAGAACATACCAAGCAAATGTACGCGATGATGTGGTACGCGTAGAAGGACGCGCGGTATTCCAGAACGTGGTAGTGGGCTATATCAGCTCACGCGACAGGGCCATATCACCTAAGCCATGTTCTATCACTTTTTGTTCAACATCACGTGAGTGAGGCTCAGCCTTTCACAGTACCTGGATAATACGTGAGGTGTAATAAATTACAATAAATTGACATCACGCTTTTGTCCTTCTTACATCTCGATTTCAGCCTTGATCTCTGTTAGTCACGTACTGGTACGCACGTTGCTTTGCGCGTTTTAGAATTCTGCAGGTATAAAACAAATTACGTCATTATGTATGTTAATACGCGACGTGAAGCGGCCATCGCATTTATGAACCAGATATGAACTGAAAATGCTCACGCGTTTCATTGTATATTGCAGTTATGTGTAAATTTGAATCTTCGCCACATGTTTGCATCTTCATTGACAGTATTATGATCAACATAATGAACAATAATCACCGCCGATTAATTCTAAAAGGTCATGAAGTATACAAATATGTAATTAGCTGAAATAAAATATTAAAGTTCTTTGACTGCTGTCATTGTATCACCATTTTATATGCAAGTGTAATTACCGTTGGCCAAGTCCTTCAAGCCATATATGCCGAGCTATGAACGCTCATTAGATATGCAAATTATAAATTAGCTGACATGAAAATGTGAAATGACTTCCAATATTGTTTTAAACAGGTATTATCATAAATAAACATAGCATGTTTTGCCAACTTTGATCAAGTAAATACCAGTATATATCCCTAATAAGCAAAGTTCGTTAAATATGTAAATTAGGAATTGACTTAAGTAAAAATGCTTAGTGATTGTCAATAATGTTGTATCATGGTATCTGCAATATATGTAGCAAATTTTGTCAGCTTTGATCAAGTCAATTCAGATATATATCTCTAATATGGAAAGTTCATTAAATATGCAAATTAGGAACTACCTAAGATAAATTCTTAATGATTTTCAATAATATTATATTATAGTGTCTTTAATGTACATAGCAAGTTTCATCAATTTTGATCAAGTCAATTCAGATAAATATCCCTCATTATGAAAATTCATTTAATATGCAAATTAGGAATTGGCTGAAGTAAACATGTCTCTTGACTTTCAAAAATGTTGTATCATGGTAGCTCCAAATACATGTAGCAAGTTTCATCAACGTCGGTCCAGTCAATTCAAATATATATATTCCTAATAACCAAAGTTTATTAAATATGCAAATTAGGAATTGGCTCAAGTAAAAACGCCTAATGACTTTCAATAATGTTAAATAATAGTATCTTTAATATACGTACCAAGTTTGGTCAATTTTAATCGAGTCAAATCAGACATATATACCTAATTAGGAAAGTTCATTAAATATGCAAATTAACAACTTTTTTCATGTCACTCCTTGAAGGTATACAGTCACCTGTAATATAAATATGCCCATATATGGTCAAAGGGGCGTTCCTTGGTATCAAAATGCCCATGTGCGGGCGCTGTTTTTAAAAAGCGGCCACCCGCTTAAAATCTGTGATTGGTTAGTTTTTCTCTTTCCATGGTAACTGCGGCAAAAATTGGAACAGGTGACAGTACTCGCGGTACTCGCGCGTGGAATTTGTCACTTCCCATAGGATTACATTGAAATTTGCTGGAAAATCACTTTCTACTGTTGTCATTTTCATGAAAATTTGCACAAAGCTCAGTCTAGAGAAATAAATAATAGTGATCAAATAAAATGATATGGTCACCGCGCTAACTTTCGAGATAAACATCATTGAATTATTTCATCCATAGAAAATGCATTGGTGAAAAAATGACCCTTATATTTGATCACACATTTTGATAATACTTACAAAGGAGAAACCAAAAATCGACAATTTAGAGAGATGACATTACTTTTAATTTTACTGATCGTACATCCTTAATGGTTCCCACTGCTGATATATCTTGGTGTGATCAACATATGTAGCAAATCTCATCAAATTGAGTGTAGTCGTTTTTAATGTATATCCGTTTTTTTCTAAAATCATTAATTATAGAAATTAGCAAAAAGATTGCAAGCCACATCCACCAAAAACTAATCAATTCTTGCCATTTGCTTACTGAATATATGTACCAGATTTGATTCTGATCTGATAAGCCGTTTTTGAGATATCGGACCAACAGACAGACAGACAGACAGACAGACAGACAGACAGACAGACAGACATCGCTGCGACATATGCTCACGTGAGCAAAAAATTGACACAAATGGCGAAGAATGTTTGATATAAACGCATTTTTATCTCCTAAACAATGTTGAATATTATGTAAACTACATTTTTATCATTCCATAAGGTACATGATAAAACCTTTACAGCCCTGATACGGCTTTTGCGGCCCTTGATCGTACGGCGTACAGGCCGTCGCACGCTCGGGCACTTCCGCCGTACGACCTCGGGTCGCAAAAGCCATATCAGCCTGAGGGCTGTAAAGATTATTATTCTATGATACAGTAAACAGATAGGTAAAGAGCTCCATCGACTTTGCGGAGCAATATTACAGTAACGATGTGAGCATATCACATATGCTTGGTATGTGTTACTCAAGTTTCTTGAGTTTGCACGATCGTAACATTTATCTCCATTTACATCAACGATTACCAACATTCCTTTCGCATTTCTCTTTAATCATCATCAACACATCCTTCAGTAAACATTTTAATAAATTTAATGAGGATTGTGAAAATAAATAAATAGGAAGATATGCTTCGAAAAATAGAATTCCATCCGAATTTCAAAGTTTGAAACATTATCCCCAAACAGTCTCAACCTTTTCAGCTTATTGTGCTCACAGCGCCCTCAAACCAGTACCATATAAATAACAATTTGCAAATATTTTCAAACGCAGCTTTTCATCTGCCCCCACACATAAATGGTAAAATTGTAAATTCTGAGTAACATAAATAAGTGAAGTTTTCGACTGCACCAAAATCAAAAAGAATAATGAACATATATTACGTTACATTAGACTAAACAGAAAATTGAAATTGGTACAACTCGGTTTCTTTTGCTATTCCAAGTAATAATTGATTAATTAATAATTAATTAATAATCCTTTATTCCTGTATTCCATCTTCACCTCCTCTATATTTAGAAAATCTCCAATATCCCCGGAGACCTCTGCAATTAAGTATCTATACTGGGGGCTCCAGGCACGAATATTGCTCTTAAAGCTCCAATAAAAGTTTAAATTTATGAACCATGACCCAAAGCCCTAAATCGACCGTTCATATGTACTCACCAAACGACAAAATGTCGTCTCGTGATTTAGAATTTCAATAAAATCATCAACGTGCTGACATAGTATGATTTTAGTCAGGTGGCTTAGCAACAAAAAACAGCAAGATCGTTACATGAATGACAAAAGTGCAAGATTTGCTACGGAGGTTCACATATATATGTAGATCAAAATTAGCTATTGCTCCGAAAATTTGGGCCACCGGAAAGGCTCGATGACGTCATAAATTCAAAATGGCCGCCATTATACTGCTTAAAAATGGTAAAATACGGTTTATTCCGCCAGTTTTCCATATTTTTTTGAATAAAATGACACAAACATTCTCAATTATACATTACACATTGAATTGATGCAAATTAATTATAATGATGACGTCATAAAGCCAAAATGGCCGACCAAATTTAAAATATCCGCCGTATCATATTGTCTAAAAAATGTTAAATCACTGTTAATTAAGTCTGTTTTCAGCTCTTTATCACCTGAACTGAAATTAACACCCCAAATTACAGACAAAACATTTAATTAATGCAAGTTAATTATTAAGATTACGTCATAAAACCAAATTGGTAACCAAAAGCTACAAAATGGACGATTATGAAGTTTACTATGCTTGGTACAATAGCCCATTTACGTGACAAAATTATAGTATGAAAGTAATGTACAATTGGTATTAATTTTCCATAAACTCACGATAAAAGATAAATGTATCAAAACTCAGCCGATTAGTTCAACATAGGTAACACACTTTTATGAGATTTTTGATTATTAAACAATGGTCTGAGTTTGAAAAATCGAATCGATATAAAGGAAATGAAGGCAACTTCATACACTGGTTCTACCTTTGCTTGTGATACGGTATAGTGAGTAGATCAATGTGGTTTCGTGATAAGGGAAAGATTGTGAGAAACCAGTGAATTGATAGTGCTTTGACCCTCGTAATGTGATCGTGACCCATAAAAAAGGTTTTATGTTGATGATTCTTCCTAAGGTTTTATGTTGATGATTCCTCCTAGTGGCATTTCGGGCCAAAGTGGGTCCCTTCTTCAGTCTCTTCAATGGTTGTGTATCCCCGCATGCTCAGTTTAATGGTAGCCATTGTTCATCAAAAATAGATGCTAAGATCATTATGTTGTGGTCTGATTGTTGCGTGAATTTTTTCTCTGACCGTGCTTTTGTACTCTCCATGTGTTTGAATTTTGCTTGAAGGAGGATATCTTGTATGTTTTTCTTCCTTTTTAAAATTATTATAGGTTTTCTGGAAAAACGATGGCCAGCGTTTAATCGCCCTTCATTATTTTCCAGTTTCTTATCACATTGTTTGATTAGGCTGGTTTTGATGAGGTTGTGCTGACAAGTATTTTGTTACATCATTACTCTCATTTTTGTTGATGAACTTACTTTTGTTGATGAAGGATGGCTGACGTTTTGTTACATTAACTTCTTTTTGATACAAGCTATGTCTTAAATCTCGTTGTTGAATGTTTTGTGTTGAGAAATTGACATTTTTTATGAAGTCCATAATGTTGTTGCATGTACGAACATATCTGAGTAATTCACCTTCAATGAAGCATTTGAAGGGTGGTGGAAGATAAATATCGTCAGATGTTTTGTGTGGGTTTTAAAATCGAGCCATCTCTCTCGATTGCGTCTCTGATATTTGAAGGCCACAAGGTCAAGGTATGAGATTTTGTCGATAGAATGTTCAATTATGAATTCCCAAGTTGAACATAGGGTACAGGGTGTTGCATTCCTCGTCAAATATTCTGAATGTTAGAAGTTGATGTTCTATTCCTTTGTAAATCATGAAAATGTCACCTTTTAAATTTCCATACGAATATTTGACCGGATTTAGGATTTAATGTAACTTTCTCCGTTTCATGGTATGTGATATCAGCTATTTCTATTGAGCCCATGCTGCATCCATAAATTTGTTTGTATTTTTCTCAGTTGAATTAAAATATGCTGCGTTTCAGAATAATCGTCAGTAAGGCTTTCATGTACGCTGTTAGTGGGTGTTTGTATCATAACTTGACTGGTATTGTTTCAGGGTCAAACGCTACGATCGCTGCATTTATGGCTTCATTTTTGACATGTTTTTTAACTACATTGATACCACATCTAATGTTACCAGAATAGAGTTTGCTTGTTTTTTATTGATTCTAACTAGTTAATGAAGTTTTTTGTGTCCCTGGCATATGTAAGTCGTCTTTGGACGATTGGTTTTATGACAAAGTCTAGAAATTCCGGTTTTTGGTTTATTAGGCTCGACGTTGGGTGATGATTGTTCCTTCTGCTTTGGTTTTGTGTATTTTTGGCAGGAGAGACCATCGTGGTGTACAAATTATTCTTCTTATGGGAATAGGGAAACTGTAAATCACCTCGTCAATGATCTTCTTGTCGCAGATAAATTATTTGATATACAATACCCACCGTATGGTTACTTATATTAGAACAGATGTCTGATTGACTGATTGTTTTGTTTATCGCACAATCATATTATACGAATAAATTTGTTGATATCTCATACGACAATTGTTCTGTATAAGCACTTCGGAGTGGGAATAAATTTCCAGCCTTTGCTTAATGCTTTGATTGCAACATTTGTTTAGGACTTATTTGTAAGATTGTTGATGAATCTGAGAATCTTTCTGAGTTCTTGTCTTTTTTTAACCTTCCAGTTCTGTTTATGTTCTTCCTGGTGTTTTTTTATGAGTTCGGTTTCCAAACAGCAAAACGAGACCAAAAACGAAAGGCAAAGACACTTTTCATAAAATTCACGAAAGCTGTAAAAAAGTAAGTAAGCTAGCTTCAAAAAGCAAAAAAAGTCTTCTCTTTGTTCATGAAACCCTGACCAAACGGTCGTTTTAGGCAGCACATCCTCCAAAAAGAGAACTAACTGTAGCACAAAACTATGTGTATGTCATGACACACCGAGACATGAAAAACCCAGAAAATTCAACAAACGAAAAAGGCTTCTGAAACAAAGGAAGCAAAAGACCAAAATCACAAACATAAAACCTTTTTTCAGGGACCAAGATCACATGACGAGGGTCAAGGCATGATTTATCAACCGGTTTCTCGCCATGGTTTTCGTTATCATGAAATCACACTACTATTGATCTACTCACTATATAGTAATACTTTCAAAAGGTAGAACCGATAGGTAAAGTTGCCATCATTTCCTTTATATTGATTCAGTTTTTCAGACAGAGGCCATTTTTAAATAATTTCATAATTTAAGTTGAGCTTACTGGCTACGTTTTAGTACATTTATCATTTATTTTGAGTTTATGGATCATCAAGACAAATTGTACATTACCTTAAAACTATCATTTTGCCACGTAAATGGGCTATTGTATTAAGCACAGTGAGCTTCATAATAGGCCATTGTGTAACTTTCGGTTGCCATTTTGGTTTATGACCTCATCACAATAATTGATTTGCATCAATCATATGTTTTTTCTGTACTTTGGAGTGTTAATTTCAGTTCAGGGACTAAAATGCTGGAAACAGGCTTAATTAACAGTATTTGAATATTATCAGACAATATTATTGGGGATATTTTGAATTTGGTCGGCCATTTTAGCTTTATGACGTCATCAAAATAATTGCTTTGCATTAATTGTATGTTGTATTTGTTATTTGAGATGCTTGTGTCAGTTTATTCAAGAAAACCTTGAAAACTGCCTGAATTAGACGTATTTTACCACTTTGAAGGGTTACAATGACGGCCATTTGGAATTTATGACGTCATCGAGCATTTTCGGTGGCCCAAATTTTTGGAGCAATAGCTAATTTTGATCTACATATATATGCGAACATCTGTAGCAAATTTGACACTTTTGTCATCCGTGTAACGATATTTTTGTTAAGCCACCTGACTATTTAGAGTGTAAAGGTAAGAACATATAGATCGCCTTACACCAAATAACGTAACGATTGATAGATTTACGACCCACATATCGCAAAACATACCGTCACGTAGCGTGGTTGTGATATAGCTATTGTCGGATACGTACACTCTGTGGCGTGGAACGTCAGGCAGTAGAGACGGCAACTGGTACACAAATATACTCTGAGTCGAAGCACTTTATTCACCTGAGTAACATAAGTTACACAGTAAAACTTCTATGTCTCACACTAGTCTAATAATAGGCGTCGGTCACGGTCAGTGTCGTCATCGGGCGTCGCAACAGGTTCCCAACAGCTTCTACTTCAAACAGACTGGGCTTCTCACTAAAGTCGGTATAGCACGTCAAAGTCTCAGAGCGTCTACATCTCTGTACAGGAATGCGTCAAGACATGAAATAAAGTGAAGTGTCTCTCTGTCTGGAAAGTATACAACTTAAATCGTCTCTAAATCCGCAAATTGTCACGCCTTTGGTATGCATCTATAATAAACTAAAAGAAAGTCGGTAGAAGTGGAAGACAGGAAGGTCGCTCCCATCAGTACATCTGTCAACATATCGCAGGAGGTCCAGCTTAAGTGTCCGGTCGGTGTTAATGACGTAAGCTGTTGTCAAAACAATACGTTCACTAAGAGCGGATGAACGGTTACATCAAAAAGTCTCGAAGATAAACAAGGTAATCGTTCTCACGATGCCCCACGTGCAAAAGGGGTTGCTATAGGTCACAGTCATTGTTATTGTCAGTGGCTACGTCACAGTACGGTAAAGTATAGGCATGTGCCTGGCTCAATGACGTCATCCAAATAGATTCCAAAGATATCCATATATACGTTTCATGGCGGCTATGGTTTTGCAATGACGCCGACAGATTCACGTTCTCGACAAAGTTCAACTTCAATGTTTTTGACGTTACTCGTTACTTATTACAACATAGATGACATTATAATGGGGGTGTAATTATTTTACTACAAGAGAATGAAATATTAGATTTTATGTGGTCAATAAGCTACAACTATTGTACTGTGTGCTTTGCATTTTGTTTGTTTGTTTTTTATGTAAGCCGTCCTGTGTCTTGGGCTGCTATATGATTGATGATCCTACTAAAACGAGTGACAATACGTTCGTTCGACATCCTGAATGTAAAGGTGTGATCAGTAGGAGGATAAGGCTGCCACTGAAGCTTCTGTTGTATTTGTGGTAGATTCGTGAAAGGTGGCTTAAATAGAACAAAAATTGATCAGAATTCAATCACACGTTCGAAAGTCTTTCATTCCTTTCATTTCAAATAGACAAAGATCCCTTACTATAAATCATTATGGCCATTTCATCGACATACTTGCATCTTTGAAACTCCCATTTAATATTGAAAATGCGCGGGCACACAACTATTTAAATAGACACGGTGGCACATACTAATATTGCATTCTCAGAACCGTAAATGACAGCTTTTAAGCCGCGCAAGCGCGAGATCTGCATTTTTATTTAAGATGGATGTAATACAAAATGAATTACTGTGGTACTACTCTGCACTCTGTTAGATAAAATGGTGTTACAAACGCGCTGGACTCAAGCGATGGCTTGCCTTTGTGTCTGAAACAATATTTTACAACCCGTCGACATAGTGTAAATGCGTTGTCAAGCTGTAGTGTCATTAAAATACCAGATGAAGACTTGCCTGTTTGCGACATTTACCACAACATGATAAATACCTCACACACCTGTAAAATGACCGCAATAAGTCACACAGGGAAGAGATGCACCCAGGACCAAGACGATAATGAAATGGACAAAGGCCGTAGATTTCATCATGGTAGTGATCTTGATATATCGAGAACTAGGCAAAATTACAAATGAAGAATGTCCCAGGGTATAGACGTTAAATTGGGAGTTTCAGCAATGAATTATTGTGCCATGTTTGCAGAGTGAGGGCAAATATCGGACGGAGGGGTAACAGGTCAGCGTATTCCAAAGAAATGGCAACGAATTCTAAACAAGTTAAACAGCGACAACGATAAAAGTATGCAAAGTCAACGTTATCGAATGCCGAATCCCTGTTTATATTTTCTAGTGGTCAGTATAGTGACAATGAAGATAGATGGAGTCTTTATCACAGCCCGGTTTTAAAAGGACATTCCTGTTAAAGTGTGAGACGCATAAAGGTCAATCATTATGACAACTGAAAACTGCGAACATTAAAACAGACGGCTTCAAGAATGAAATAGTATCCCTGGCATTCAAATGTGTTCGCAGGATTTTTGACGTGATCCATGTCCAGATAAAGCTGATCACATCAGCAGTAACCAAAACAACCTTCAAGTGTTTCTAAACCAAGGCCAATAAACCGTAAGTGGACAATACAGGTTAGTCTTTTTATGGGATTGCAACATACACCTAGACGTGCACACTAATATGCTCGCACACTAATTCTAGAAATGTGATGAACACATCACTGAACTCAGATTGTCACTTGGGCAATTTTGAAGAAAATGTCCGCCATAGGTAGAGAATATAGTATTTTTCTGACGGATTTTGCATCGCCACATAAATACTGATTCGGGTTTAACATGTATGTCGTGATTTTCATCATTGTTACCTTTTTAAAGTTTCGAATTTCTCCCTGATCAAGTAAAACGATTTCAATTTAATATACTTGTTAGCGTAGTAAAATCACAGTAACAATATAGTGTTGAGATGCGCTCAGAGATGTTAACAATTCCAATCAAGTAATCAAGGGGCAGTCCACCGAAACTTAACAGTTTATCCGAGCAGCAACGGACGTAAATGACTAACTATTACGTCTGGCATCAACATATTTAAGGCATATTTCGCATCGCTAAATGCTTTCACGTTAATACTTTGATTCCCGAGTTAAGAATTTATAATTTACGCCCCCCGTTGCTGCTCGGAAAAGGTGTTGGCATAGTGTGTACTTTCCAAAAGACTATGAGTCAAAACAGGTAACGTGACTATAATAAACATCTTGAAAGAGTTTGACAGCATTCAACTGCAAAGCGATTATTTTTTTTATAAATATGCTGCTCTTGTGTTGAAAAATATTAACTATTAAAAATTTTCTACGTCAGCAGTGAACTGTTTGAATACATGTTTGCATTGTGTAAAGTGCTGGAAACATTGCGTGACTATTCAAGGAATCAGAGTAACCTAGGCTTTTCTTGTCGACGTGATTTAACAAATCAGATAGTCATTATCACAGCTCTGATTGGAATTCGTTTTTATTTAAAGAAACAATAGACTTTTTTGTGATACTGTATTGTGCATATAAATTTATTTCAGCACTTCACTTTACTGTGAGATAATTATGTGCAGACAAATGTACAATATCGAATGAAAATCATAAAGTGTTTATAAAGCTTAATTGCTCCGATTACAGCACACGAGTGATTCAGAACCTCTCTAGGTGTGCAGGGAATGTGAAACATGAGCCAAGTATCATTTGCCGCCGACTGGCACATTCGGTTAATTAAAAAAAATCATCATAAAACATGTTTTGAAGACATTCCCACTGAAAGCTCCTGAATACATTTCATTTGTGCAACACTTGATCTATCATCGGGCCAGAGTGCAAACGTTCAGTGGACGATTGTCATATACATCCATGATCAGGTCTAAGCTACCAACCTTTGAACATTGCTCGCCTCTATGTTAGGAGCTTAATCTTCCTCAAGTTCTATTCATACGCCTTACCCTTCCCTCTACCTATGTAAAGTTTCCGGTGCCCACTGCCAGAAATTTTGTCCCCACCCACTGTAAAACTGAAACTTCTTCCAATTAAGTTTTCGGTACCCACTGCCAGAAATTTTCTCTCCAGCCAATGTAAAACTGATATTTATTCCACGCCCACCTTTATAAATTCACTTTTTCTAGTCGCCCGCTGAAAATCTGCTAACGAACACAATTTTGCATGAAGAACTTCGTCAGCTGCGCATCGTATGATGCCGAGGTGATCAATAACGTCAGGTAGAGTCCACAGCAGGTTACCATATATAATGTGTATGGTGGCCATATTTTGGCAACGACGGGGCAAACTTCACTTTCTTGACAATATATTCCGCCCATGTTGTCGATGATACTTATTAGGACATAGATAATTTAAATTTATAGTGGTTGAGTTTCTTTACCAAAAGATAATAAAAGCTTTTCTCTTAAGTAGCTGCAAAGCTACTGCCGTACGGTTTACTTTGTATTTTGATTTGTTTAGCAAGTCATTATGGATCCTGAGCTACGATACGAGCGATAATTCCACACAACGAGAGTGACGGAAGCGTTCGCTCTATACCTTGAATATATAGGTGTGGTTCTTGGTAAACAAAACAACTTGTTGAGGTTTCAGTGGTAGAAAGTTGATCACTTTGTCATTTCTCCTGCAGAATCGCTTGACAACAAGGAGCTACAGGACGCTGAAAAACTACATGTAAAGACTTTTCCTTCTGTCTGAAAAGTTAGTAAAGTAATTAGCAGAAGAATAAAAAGACTGGCACTGAAGATTCTGCACAGTGGTATTTGTAATAGATTTGCGACTACGGCTTACATATAACAAATATTGAATAACTACACTGTTACGTGTGGCAGATTGGTGAATTTGGCCAAATCAAAGTCCATCCACTCACACTGTTGCTTAATGGAACAAAATAGAATTCAAGCACACTTATTACACCTTCGATCATCATTATATCCTACTAGCTTAGATAGACCAAGATCCCTGACCAAATATTTTTATGACCATTTCATCGATATACTTGTATCAGGTAAACTCCTATTTAAGGTAGTGTGTGCCTTGATGATAAAAGACTTAAACTTTTGCTTAAACTTTCCTCACAGTACTCTTACAAAAGCACAAATAAAATCAGGCGTCACCGTGCAAAGTTAGGAACTAGAGAAACAACTTACAGCAGTTCAAAATGCCCCTACTCTATCACGGAAAAAAATTCGATTTTCGGAAAACTAGGATTGTGAAAATCTTTCTTACACCAAGAGTTTTAAAATGAGCCGCCACAAGTGGTAGATCAGAAAAGAAATGTAAAAATTTGAAAGACCGAAAATCCGCCCTCGGCCCATTTTACCTTAACGGTAGGGAACATGCGATTACACAACATTTTAAAAAGTCATGGTGTTATTTAAAAACATTGCAATGAAAGGAGCCCTAGCAATTGACGATGCAGGCATCATGTTGAAATTGCAATAGTATTGCATTTGCATTAAAGGGATATTAGCTGTAACTTTTGACTAATTTTTCACTACTCTGTTTCAATGTATCAACTACAGAATTTTACTATAATCCGATCATCACGACCAATGCCCGGTGTCAGGCTCGCCAACACAACCTGTGTATGTGAAACGACCATTGTTATTGTTGATAAGTGTATTCTAGTCCTGACCTGAATACAAAATTTAAACAATAACAATGCAGATTAAACTCATATAGGGTATATTTATGAGCTAAATATCAGCAATTTCTCCATGGTTCAGGGATTCAAACCAGAAACTGCAGATGATACACAGAACATACAAAATAAAAAAAATGACCGAAGTTACAGCTAATGGATATTTAATAAGGAATATAACACGATTCTTTAGATAAAGTAGAGTTACAAACGCCTAGCCTCTGCAATACTGTTTAAGACAATTCAGCGATGCATTGTCCTCGTGTCTGAAAACAAATTTAACACAAGCAAAAAGCCTACAAGGTTACCTGCTGACATTATGTAAGTGCGTTGTCAAGCTGCAGCACCATTAAAATGAAATACCAGATAAAAACTTGCCTTTTTGCGACATTTACCACTTAGAACAGGAATATATACCTCACATACCTGTGAAATGACTACAATAAGTCACATAGGGAAGAGATGCACCAAGGGCCAAAACGATCATAAAATGGATAGAAGCCGCAGATTCCATGATGGTGATCTTGGTATATCGGGAACTAGGCAAAATCACAAATGAAGAATGACCCGGCGTACAGACGTTAAATGGGGAGTTTCAAGAATAAATTATTGTGTCGTATTTACAGAGTGAGTGCAAAGATCGGACGAAAAGGTTACAGGTCAGCGTATCCTGAAGAAATGGCAACGAATTCTGAATAAGATCAACAGCGACAACAATAAAAATAT
>LD527087.1:127927-140618 GCA_001465055.1 Ptychodera flava
TGAAAAATCAAGATTTTCCACCAGATTTTCCATTTCAACAGCGTAGGATCTTAAACAGCTCACAGACGAGAATGCTTGAAATGCAGCCATATTTGTTGCTAGGTATGCTCAGAGTATTTTTTTGAAAGCAAGTGGTATTACTCTTACCGCTGTGCAGAAATCGCCACGTAAACTTGTCACAATGGATTGTTGTGGTGCATATTATCAAAACATATTAAAACCATAACATATTACAACACAGGCGTGGTTTGCAACACCTTTAATCTGGTCTTTATTCGGGCTATTGCGCACGTTAATTAGCCTTCGCGGCTATGTGTTACAAGAAATGTCGCACTCGTATTTGGGGGAATTACGAGTTGAGGTACCAGTCTGGATCGTAATGCTTTCAGTAACTGAAGCTGACACACCAAGACGTAGATTGTAACACAACCGTATACTTTATTACAAGATGGCGACCGTATCGTTCACCGTCTCAGCTCTGATCTGAAGTCATCTAGTCTAAGTTCTCTACAAAGTTTAATACGTCTCTAAATCTTACATAGTTACAATGGTTATCACGTGGTAATTTTCCCGCCAGTTTTTGATTGTTTCTTAACATAAAATAAAATAAGATCAAACCATGGAATATATTCCGTTCTCGATTGTTCTCATTGAAATCTTAACCTTAACACATCTTAACACTATCTCTTATCTGCTTCTTGTACGATCTGAGTCAATGGACTTCACCTAGCCTTGACCACGTGAGGGAAGCTTCCTGTATAAAATCTCTACAGGGAAGGGCGTTACAGAAACACATCACTATACACCTCGGCCTACAGCCTCGGGGAATGGCGATGTGTTTCTTGTAACACATGACCCCTCTGGGTAATGAACGGGCGCTATAGCCCTCATGATCAGGTAATGGGCGTTTACCATTGATCTATCAACCAGTGTGCGATTGTTCAGTGCACGATTGTAATATACACCCGTGATAAGTGTAAAGCTACTGGACTGTTATACACATCATTTCAACCTTTAGATATTTCTCCCCTCTAAGTTAGGTGCTTAGTCTTCCTAACGTTCTATTAACACACTTTCCCCTCCCTCTACCTATGTAAAGTTTTCGGTACCCACTGCCAGAAATTTTCTGGCGCTTAATCTTCCTAAAGTTCTATTAACAAACTTTCCCCTCCCTCTACCTGTGTAGATTTTCCGGTATCCACTGCCAGTAATTTTTTCTCTGCCTTCTGTAAAACTTAAATTTATTCCACGACTATTTTTAAAAATAGAATTTTTCTTCTTGCCCGCTGAAAATCTGCGCACGAACGCAATTTTCTCTAACAGCTCTGTTAGCAGCTCATGGTGTGATGCCGAGGTAAATTACGTTAGTCAGATAGAATCCACAGGTTACCATGTATAACGTGCATGGCGGCCATGGTTTGGCAACGACGCCTAGAGCTTCATGTTCTCTACTGTATTTTCCTCTCATGTTTTCAACGTTCCTCAATGCAGCATAGATAATTTACATCCACAGTGGTTGAGTTCTTTTACCAAGGTAGTGAAAGCTTGGCTCTTTAATTGGCGCAAAGCTGTACCATACTGAATTATTTTGTTTGCTTTGCATTCTTGATTTGTTTAGCAAGTCCTGTAATCCTTAGCTGCAGTACGAGCGATAATGCCTCAAAACCACGAGTGACGAAGCGTTCGGTTTATACCTTGGATATAAAGAAGTAGTTTTATATGGGTAAACAAAACAAGTTGCAGAGGTTTCAGTGATGGAACATTGGTCGCTTTGTTATTTCTCCTGCAGAATCGCTGAACAACAAGGAGCTACAGGGCGCCGAAACACTACAGTTAACTGAAGTAGTTTTTCTTTCGACTGAAAAAATCGTACACGTAATCAGTAGGAAAACGAGGCTGCCACTGATGTTTCTGTGGTACTTGTAGTAGGTTGGTGACTACGGCTTACACAGAACAAAAATTGAAAAAAAGCACATTTATGTGTGGTTGATTGGCGAATTTGGCTTAAAATATAACAAAATAGACTTCATGCACACTTGTTCAATCTTTTATATCCTACTAGCATAGATAGGCCCCAATCCCTGACCAAATATTGTTGCGGCCATTTAAATGATATACTCGTTTCAGGTAAACTCCAATTTAAGGTTGTGTGCGCGTTGAAGATGAAAGACTAAGACATTTCCTTGAACTTTTCCCAGTGAAACTGGCAACCGTACCCTTACAAAAGCACACAAAAAATCAAGCGTCACCGTGCAAAGTTTGGTACTAGAGAACAACTTACGAAAGTTCAAAATGCCCGCCATACCCGTGCTAATTCTGGAAGTTTTTCGAAATTTTTTGGAAAACTAGGACTGTAAAGAACTTTCTTACACCAAGAGCTTGAAATGAGCTACCACTGGTAGTTATATCAGGAGAGAAAAGTAAAATTTGAAGGACCTAATATCCGTCCCCTCGACGTATCTTACCCTAACAATGAGAAAATGCGATGATACAAAATTTTAAATAGTCATGGTGGTATTTAAACACATTGCACTAAAAGGAACCCTTGCAATTGACGATGCAGGCATCGGGTTAAAATTGCTATAGTATTGAATTTTCATTATATAGGAATAAAACACGAATGGAATCACTGACATTAATACTTCTCCCCTTTCTTTTAGATAAAGTGGAGTTCCAAACGCCCAGCATCTACCCTACTCTTTAAGACAATTCAGCGTTGCATTGTCCTCGTGTTTGAAAACAAATTTAACACCAGTCAAAAGTTTACAACATTACCTGCCGACATTATGTAAGTGCGTTGTCAAGCTGCAGCACCATTAAAATGATCCGATGAAAACTTGCCTCTTTGCAACATTTACCACTTATAGAACAGGAATATATACCTCACATACCTGTAAGTGACTCCAATAATGACACGGGGAAGAGGTGCACTCAGGACCAAAACGATAATGAAATGGACGAAACCCGCATTTTCAATGATGGTGCACTTGATGCATCGGGTAGGCAAAATTACAAAAAAAAGAATGTCCCGAGTAAAAGGTGTTATAAATAAAGTTAAAGGACATACCTATTGCTTCAAGCATTCACAAATGAGTGCCAAGTGAGGGTAAAAAAAACAGATTACAGGTAGACGTCTTCTGATGAAATGGCAATGAATTATGAACGAAAATTCAACAGCGTTAATGATGAAAATATGCAAAGTGAATGGTTTCATCTGTCGAATCTCTGTATCAATTTGATTAATCTAACTGTCAAGGTTAAAGCCATTAGCGATCTTCAAAAATCACGGTACATGTGCCGGATACTTTCAAAGTGACATATTGTATTACGAGACAATACATTATACGCTGCTATGTGGTTAGTGACAATAAAGATATATGGACTATTAATGACAGCTTGAATTTTTAGTAAGGGCATCCCTGTTAAAACGTGAGATAGTAGTCCATTTACAAGTGAAAAATGGAAACGTCAAAACAGACGATTGCAAGAATTCAATATTATCCCTGACATTCAAATGTGTTTCCAGGATTTTGTGCCAGATCCCCTGATACAGCTGGTCACATGAGTAGTAACAAAAACAAATTTCAAGAGTTTCGAAACCAACACCAATATATATCATGAACAACACATGATATTTTATGGGTTTGGAATTCGCAGTACACAATACCTACCAACGAAGAAAAAAACCCCACTTTGCTACATTCAGTCCTCTATGAAGACCTGGTTCAATAACCTTGTTTGTTCAATTTTGAGGGCGACCACAGCAGGACTTTAGTATAATATACACACAGCCGTGCACTAATATGGAGCACAAAAACACTCAATCATGATGATGAATACTTCACGGAACTTACATCGTCACAGGAACATTTCTTATGAAATTTTTCACCCATGGCAAAACTATGGTAATGTTTTCTAAGAGAAAATCGCCTAATCATTCTGGTGAAATGCAATACAAACAACAAATACTTACATATCTGTTACATCAACGTGCCCATACCAATCAAATCCAATCCTTTTTCAGCGGTTGCCCATCAAATGTCCAAGCACATTGAATTAGTCATATTTTTCAACCCATCTGAGAAAGTTTATTAAACTAGACGCCATTTCTGCCTTCGGAAGATTATCTCGATGGCGAATTGCGAGAGGGACTTAACGATAAGATACAACGATGAGAGGGTCACACACTTTTAATTTACCACAAGAATATATAGGACACAGAGAAAGGGTTTTAAATACATCATATTTATTTAATTACGTCAATAACCTAAAGGAACAGCAAAAACGGCAATGAATCAACTCTGTCGCCTACTTTAAAATAGAGAACAGTTATATATGCCTGTCTTTACGGTAGGCTCCGCCATCTCGTTCTCCACTCAGCATTACTGAGGACTCCCGATGATTGCGTGGCGATTTACACATTCAACAAAAAAATGATAAAACGGTCATAAATTTCCCCAAGATGTTGCAAAGTGCAAACACCTGGCTTCGTTTCGCCATGGCTAATTTGTAATGTTACCCCAAAAAGTCGACACACTAAACAATTACAAAATCAGACCATGCCACAAAACGTCAACGCACACGACTCCAAATATAATTTCATAGCAGATCTGTGCAGCGACGTTCACTTATTTTACTTGCAAAGTGTCATGTTTTCCTGTGTTTCGCTAAACTGCTAATAAGACAATATTGCTTTCAAAGTAACCTACCCGACAATTGAAAAGGGATGATCAAGGTGACCAGAACAGCCAATTTCGTCCAATTAGGTCCAAGAATCTGGGGAAAGGGTGCTAAGAGCGTGCGATAGATATATTGACGAGATAAACATTGAGAATAGTAGGATTAAGAGATGTGTGATTGGTCCAAAATGTCCAGTTTTTCTGTTGGGAAAAGATGGAATGGCTGAACGAGATCGCAGTGTGTTTGCAGACGGGTTTGCCGTGTAAGCTTGGAGACTCGCGGCGTTTCCGACACCTTTGCAACATTTATCATCCACCAAAATGTGCAAACAGGAGCAATCAAAAGGAAACTTATACGACTGCACAAAGTAATTATAAACACCACTTCCAACGAGAAGTGTACATGTACCAACACTAACTGATACCTGCCGCCAATGAGCGCCCTCTGACGACGTCACATAATCGTCACACGACATACAGACATCATAGTCAACACAAGGGTCTTCTGTTTGAAGTAGCACGAAATCAAAGTTATAATCCGATTCTGTCTGCTTTCCGCACCATGACAGGTTATCCGGCAGGCAACCAGTGAGCGTGTCTCCAAGGGTTACTAAATTACACGATTGTGAGTAGTTCATTGAAGGACTTTTAACGAATTCCATTCCCGACCACAGAAGTTTTGAAAAAAGTCATTTCAACGAATCATCACAGTTTCAGAAGTTTGATTGGATGTCTCTGCTATGGCTGAGATATTTTTACCGAATAAAATTTAGTGCTGCCTTAAATGTTTTTATCAGATTTAGATCATCTAGTATCGATTTATCTCTGTTAACTCACACAATTATGAAATAGACTCGACTCTGTTTATGAAAAGGTATTGTTGGCATAGCTGATTAATAAAATAATATGCTGATTTCGAATGTAATTGCACTAATATGAGTCTAGAAATTTTATTATCATCATAAGATTTATTAAATTATGACACATAAGCTTAGAGTAAATCTCGACTACTTTCTATTACACCTTTTATCGATGGTATTTGATAACCTTTAGTTCAACTCATACATCTTTTGTAGTAGCCAGAAGAAAAGGTCGTTTACTATTACCCTCAAATGTTTCCTGGCTTTGTCCACAGAAATGTGCGTCGTTTATATAACAGATAGAATTAATAACAACAAGATATATGATATCAACTACTATAACTGATAAAAATATCAATATCAAAATTATTTTCGTTTGGTTTCTTACCTTGTTAGTGGGTATTTCTTGAAGGGTGTCATTTGCGTACAGGGAATAGCTTTCCTCGTTTAAGTCGCACGGGCCTTTGCAAGCAGAGGAGTTTCTGAACGATAACCAGATATCAAGACAATGCCTGAAATAAACCACATCTTTACATTTTGTGAAATGTTACAAAGAAGAGAGAAATGGGATCAATGCTCTTTGGCATCACTGCCACTCTGCTGAGGCCAACCCAGACCAAAGCAAAGGCAGCCCCTATCAAAAAATCAAGTGCCCCTTGACCAATTTTGCCAAACTCATAGACCTATCAAGGTATATGCCAAAACTGACCTTCTAGTCACGATTTATCGCAGTTTGTGTGTTTTTCACGACCTTTGGCTATAGC
Organism: Ptychodera flava; assembly: GCA_001465055.1. Classification (NCBI taxonomy): domain Eukaryota; kingdom Metazoa; phylum Hemichordata; class Enteropneusta; family Ptychoderidae; genus Ptychodera; species Ptychodera flava. The sequence continues at coordinate 134,231 of LD527087.1, forward strand.
TTAGTTTTTGAAATTTGTTCTAACATTCGTGACCCTATTCAGCATGTTACCCTGTCGTCGGAAAGGACACGCTATCCAGCAAAAAGCAAACAAGGTCACCGATGTAGGTTTACAGTAAGTTAGGCCTTGTTTGCGAGGCAACGGTTCGGCCAAATTTGATGCCTAACTTTTTCATGAGAATCAAAAAGTGAAATTTGGTAGAGTAGTTTTTTGGCTCCCCAAAACGCGTGCCGAGTTTGTCGGAGACCGAGCTTGTTTGGATCGAGTTGGTCATTGGGTGGCTTGACTATGAGCTCTCAAAGAAAGCTTGCATAAAACCTTCGGAAAACAACGTTTTCACTCTGATTCTCTGATTCTGATTCTGCTAATTTTCTATGTCTTGTTGAAGAAGTTTATATAGAAATCCCTACACGATGAAGCTTATCGGCGCCAATGATGCAGTGCTGTGTCAATCCACTGGGGTATAGGTTACGACTTATCATGTTAATGTCATCGAAATAGACGAGTGTTTCCCGCAACGAAAGGAAATTAGCAAGACTCTTGTGCTGAATATATGATAAAAATTCCGAAACAGGTCCTACCAATGACCATTCGTCTCGTCGTTAAAGATGTTGCATCTCTGAGTGACAATCTCTTCAATTCCTTCTGTCGTACCGCTGCATAACGCTTTAAGGTTCCAAGACAAGAAACTGACCTTTTTAAGCTAACGATTCTCTAGTGGTTAATAAGCTCAGAACCACCGTAAACAATATATTTTCGGGAAGGCTAGATATAGGGGAACATTTTTGTTACCATAGTGTTACCATTGTTTACATAACTATCACATGACAGGTAATTTACATAACCTTTCAAAAATCGGTTTTCCCGATGTTTTGTTTCAATGCTTTGAGGTATGTAGCTGAAATTTGTGTGAGTGCAAGCTGTCATAAGGATCTTCCAAAGGGTGTCTCAGAATTTTTTTAAACCTTCTTAAACAACTTTTATGCCAGAAAAACTTCCAGAGCAGTGAATTTAACCCTAGTGAATTTCTTTAAAATTGTGCTAAACAAAATCTAAGTAAGAAATAAAAAATCTGAGACACACTTTGAAAGAGCGTTGTGACAGCTTGCATTCCAGCAAGTTTGAGTCAGATATTTGGAAGTATTGAGACAAAAACATAGGGAAAACAGATTTTTGAAAGGTTATGCAATTGCCTGTCATGTGATAGTTATGTAATCAATGGTGACACTGTGGTTACGAAAATGTTTCCCTATATCTAGGCTTTCAGAAAATATATAATTTATGGGGGTTCTGAGCTTATTAACCACCAGAGAATTGTTAGATTAAAAAGTCAATTTCTTGTCTTGGAACCTTAAGGAATTTTTAGTAGAACTATTAACGAAAGCCTGCATCCAAAAGAGGTTTGGTAAACAGACTATGACTATTATGATCATGACGACAAAACAAACAGAAAGACAGACAGACTAACAGACAGACAGACAGATAGACAGACAAGCGGATATTGTTATCATTGAAGTACTTGATATTGTCTAATGGTATCGATGCCGGTTTTGGAAACTTTACGTAGAACGTCCTAAAGTCATGCCTCGAATACGTAGATTTGGCTGAATAAACTCTTCAGTAGAACAACTCAAACAATTCACACTAACCTTTGGCAAATGACCCATTGTTGACTACCATGTAAGACAAATCGATGTGCAACGGTTATGAACATAATTTTGAAACGTTGATCGAATTTGTACATTAGCCGTATATGATGAACAACTCACTATAGTATCAATACTCACCCACACTGTAATCAAGCGCGTCTATACAAGGAAAAGACAAGTTCATGGCGATAATCGGGATTAAATAATATGGTTTGAGAGATTCCATGATGGCGCGCTGCTGACATTGGCTCATCTGAAAACCTTTCTTATCTGCTCGATGGAATTCATGGTTAATCATTTACTCATCGTCAAGTGGTCATAGTACATTTTAAGGTTCAACCATAATCTTTGACAATCTATTTGAAGTGTTGTTGTTTCAAATACATTGTACGTGTATCATGGATGAATAGCCCAATAGAGATGACGGTATTAATAACGTCATGAATCGGAATTAATATATTTCACGTTTTGGGGGGGGGTCAAGTGTCGTTGTAGTATATCGCAAAGTTGTTCAAAATGTGCCTTTGTCATCTGTAAAATATGTCTATCGATAATTAGGTTACCAAGTACAAGAGACCTCAATGTAGACCTAGCAAAGATGTACGGAAGCACTATGTATTACATTCTTATGGAGGTGACTGTGATAGCCTTTTTTTAATTGAAATAGTAATCTGGTGGGTAAATTTTCTGATGAGACGATCTGGTGCCAACACAGGCTTTTAAGTTCATCCATCGTTTGTTTAAGTAACACTTTGTGAATTGGCTTCGACTGCACCTGTAAACAGGCAAATTTCCAGCAACTAAGCAAATACATGAAGGCGACGGGTCATGGCATCTTTTTAATTTCATTGTCTCTGTTTAGTATCACTCTATTTTTACATTATATCATTCACCCTTGCCATGTTAATGCTGCAAAACGCGAAACTGGCCCGTATGAGACTTCCAACGCAATGAACTTCGAGAGGCATCGTCAAAAACGGGACTAGCTTTGCACTCTTTTCCAAATATTTACTCCTAGATAGTTAGATTATATGACCAAATCTATCCAAAGCTTGAATGGCATGCATTTTGCATCGCATCGATTTTGTTTTAAGAGTACGCCATACAGCTGGTGACAGACCATTTTACCCTCATATAAACCTGCGACGACCCGTGTAACATGTCTGTGTTAAGTTGGAGTTTGGAAAAAAATAATTAATAAGTAAGTGGGTGACTAATTAGGTAAATAGAAATAAATGATGAAATAAATAAATAAATAAATAAATAAATAAATAAATATAACGTTATGGTAAAAATAACGGGAAGAGTTTAAGTACCACTTTCTTTACCGGATTTTGGTCAAACTTGTTGAACATCGTTATGTTTGGTTTTTCTTGTAAGAGAAAAGATACTGCATTTTGTGCGGTTGATCTGAGATTGTTTTTCCCTAATTTGCGTTGTTTTTTTGCTTACTAGGGAATGTCAAATTTAAGAAGGCTTCAGACAGCTTCACAAGCGTCGAACCTGAAGAATTGACAATCATCACGTTACAGGTACATTGTTAAAAGTTTAAAAACTTAAAATTCCAGTCAATTTGCAAATACTGTTTTGTTCACCACAGTAAATATTTTGAAAAATCAGTGTAAGTGAAGGATATGTTAATGCCCTGTTTTTCGCTGTGATGATGATGCGATTTCTAACAACGCTTTCTTAACTTTTCCATGGTTGCCCATAATATTCGTAGTCATCTGGTCCAAACACAGCGATCTAAATTGCCAAGATATGAGGCAGCAAAGCCGTGCTATATTCACGACACAGCAAGGCTGGAACAAGCTCGAGGTCTAAGCTGTATTCCTTTTTTTAATTTTCCGGCCTGAATTGTAATATAGGGTTATTCACAAAATACGGCCCTGTATGGACGAGGGCTCAGTGAGTGACGTATTTGACGAGCCGAAGGCGAGTCTAATACGTCACTCACTGAGCCCGAGTCCATACAGGGCCGTATTTTGTGTATAACCCTATTATTATACACCTCCCTCCATTAATCGTCCGTATAAACTATTTCTATGGTAAATTTTGAAGGACGCGGTACGCGCGATATGAGTGGAACGCGCGCGATTGTTGAAATAAAATTGCTACAAATCCCTGAAAATTGCGCGTCGCATGTCTCCCGTATTCGGGACTCCGCGTACTATACAAAATACGGAAAGTTATTGGACGGTCAAACTCCCATAGGTTACGGCAGTAGGTGTATAATAATATACTGTAATGACACAGTAGCTATTAACCACCTCAAATACGGGTCTAGCAGTCGATTTCGACCAATTCAATCAATATATGCATGAGCAATAGCGTATTGATTACGCTGTGCTCTGATCCGAATTTCGTGATCTTCCCCTCCGCTTGGTTGACTTGTCGCAAAGTAACCAATTTGGAGGCAAAATAAGTACGCCGAAAAGTTCCAAGGTAATTTTCTCTCGTAATGCTGCACAATTGCTCATAAGGCACACCATCTTATTCCTATTGGTTTCTTTTGTCTGGCTTTTAATGACCAGCCAATACAAAATATTTCCAGTGCCTTTGTCGCAAGTTTGTGAAAACGTTTGAAGTGCAACCAGGGTTGAATCGTTTGCGTGAAATGTAGTGTGTACAAAGGTGTAAACTTACTGTAATCAGATGTACTCTACGGCGGTTGCGAGACATATCTATACCACCTGCCGAGTAACCTTTGTCAGAACATGATAAATATTGTTTTGATATCGAACCATACTTCTTATCAAACGTGGAACTGTTCCAAGAACACTAGTACTTGTAATCAACATAGTTTATTGTCCAGTTCTTGACCTCGTTGCTTCCATGGGTAATTTTACTCACATTCTCTATGAAATTGTTCACTTCCCCTCGCGTTATCATATGAAAGCTTGGGATCCAATATTTTGCCATAATTACGGTAGTTTGCACATCACTAAAATCCGCATTTGATCATGATTATAGTCATCTGTAGCATTGGTTTGCTAAATTTCATACTTAGTGTTGAACATCTATGGTTCAAAATATTAAAAGTCCTGTTTTGCCAAATCGTGCTCCTTTGTTTGCACGGAAATGATAGCACATATTTCACCTTGCATATTACTATTATGATTATTCAATGTCCATATTTTCCGAACAATTAATATATTTTTCTTGCCTTATTTTGTATCCTTGCTGTATTCTATATGTGACACTATCCGCCAACTAACCCCGATTCCCGTACTTACTACTTATAATCAAATGCAAAATCGAACAAAAATGCAACTTGGCATTGCAGTCGCAAAGTTTTGTATGTTTGGCACAGTGTATTCTAACAGGTACATATAACCAGTCTCTGGAATTTGAAATTGACTAGGCTGACCTAGCCTGGGAGTGCAAAATGACAACTACTCAGTTCATGAGTTTGAAAATAGTATCTATCTGGAGGTACTGTCAAAATATACGATATATAACAACAAGCATGTTTTACATGCCTTTTGGGATAACGACACGCAAACGTTAATTATATGCTGACGTCAATGCACTGTGTTTAATCACCTCCTTCCCCCAAGCAGGTTACCGTATGTGAACATGTTTCCTCTATCACCGTACTTTTGTGATAAGATTATTTTGTTATTAATTATATGCTGACGTCAATGCAGTGTGTTTAATCGCCTCCTTCCCCCGAGCAGGCTACCGTGTATGAACATGTTTCCATTGTCACCGTACTTTCGTGATAAGATTATTTTGTTATTATCAGGACTTTTGAAGTATTCATGGTAAACTACGTAAATTTGTAGCAGGCCCATAGTCCCCATAAGAAACAACAGTATTTTGAAAAGTGTCAACATGAACTAATGTTTCATTTTTGCTTTTAGACTCACTCAACACCAAACAAGCAGGTCCATATAGAGGGGGTTAACAACGAGGTAACATTAGCGATAGAGAATGATACAACGTAAAGCGTCGGCATAAACTAACGACAGTGAAAGAGAAAATACCTGAGAAATCACATTTCTTATCGAATTGTTAAAAAGTGTACATGAAGGGACAATTAATTCATCCGCCCGCCGCTGCCAGTTGGAATTCCGTCAGGTCAGCAAGTGTTGCAAAAATTGACTTGTATGCGTTCATTATAAATGTCGCAAAGTTACAAACAGAAATCGCGACATGCCATTTATCAAAAAGGGACATTATGGAATGAGGCGGAATTATTCATATATCAATATTGATGTATTATTTATGTATTTCACCTTTGTGCTACAACAACTAAACATATACAGTAAAAAAATTGGCCGACTAGTGGGAAATACAGTACTCGTTAAAATAAAGAGCAAAGTAAAAACAAATACAGTAAAATACTAACCGACCAGCGGGAGATAAAACACTTGCAAAGCAGAGACTAAAAAGCGCAGACGTTTCGGGTGCAACCCTTCGTCAGTACTAAAAACTCGCTAGGGAAACGTGAAAACACAAGAAAGAAAAACAGCCAATCAAACAAGGGAACGATCAAACGCGTTAAAATATGCATTCATACCGGCTGGTGCCAGAGTACCGAGTTTAAAAATAGTGGCCTGTTCGAGTTTATGGCGGGTAGAGTCTGTGGTGGAGATTATAGCAGACACTGCCATGTCGGACCCACCACGGTGGGGTGGTGTACAAAAATGCTTGGCCACCGGATATGCGAGCTTGTTGTCGGTCACAGTGCGAAGATGTTCAGCAAAGCGATCGCCTAAGCGACGCTTTGTTTC